>LZPO01055638.1:51759-62418 GCA_001675575.1 Neotoma lepida | reverse complement strand
GCGCGCGCGCGCGCGCGCACGCGATGTGTGCAAGTCTGTGAAGGCCAGAAAAGGCTAAGAGATCCTTGGAACTGGATTTACTAGTGGCTGTGAGCCACCTGGTAGGTTTTGGGAACTGAACTTGGGTACTCTGCAAGAGCATCCAATGCTCTTGAGAACTGAACCAACTCTGCTTTCCCCTGCTAACAATTTTGTACATTTTTTTTCTCATTTTTGTGTAACACTATAAATTGAAAAGATATGTTAGATGATGGGAGGGTGTTTAATGGACTGATGATAGAAGAATAAAATTATTCTTTATCTAATGAGCACATATATATCTTAGCTACTTTCCTATTTATATGATAAAACACCATAAAGAGATGTTTTACAAAGAAAGCATTTAATTGGGCTTAATATGTCCGAGGGTCTGAGTCTGTGGAAGCGGAGCAAAGGCATGGTAGCAGGAAGAACAACACCCACATCTCCAATTGCAAGCAGGAGACAGAGAGCACACAGGGATGTCAGCAATCCTTGAAAACCTCAAAGCCCACCCTCAGTGAATCACCAGCTCCAGCAAGGCCACATTCCCTAATCCTTCCCATACAGTTCTGTAAACTGGGGACCAAGTAGTCAAACATATGAGCCTATGGGGGCCATTCTTATTCAAACCACCACAGAATGCATTTCCATGGGTTAAGCTGTTATGCAGAGAATAAAGCCTTTTAGTTAACCTAAGCAAAGCACTCTCCTTTATAACTTTATAAGAAAAGACAAAAGGATTGTGAATGAGACTATTCTAGTAAATATCTCAATGGACCTTTTAGAGATATATTTCTATATTAATTTGATTATATAGTTCCCTCTAAAAACCTGCCGAAAAATGGTCACACACCGGACAAGTTTTTCAGGCTTAATTTGTTGGAACACTTAATTAAAGTGGAACATTATTGTGGAGAACACCATACCATTTAATTCATGAAATAGATGATACTAATACTATGCCATTTAATTCATATAACCAGCATTTAGGTTAGGTCTCATTACACTTATTTTGCATATAAAGTGATTGAGGTATAGAAAATTCAACAATCCTTTTCAAGGTCAAGTGAATGAACCATTCCCAAGTCCAAGGTCATTCCCATGTCAGCCAATATGCAGCAAAGATAGTGTTAGTCAGAGGTGCTTGTGCATAGCACTATCTTAAATGCCACAAGTATGACATGAGTGCTTTTTGAGGTAGAGAAATTATATCCCATCCTATAAAAAAAATAGCTATGGGAAGGTGCACGTGTGTATATGTTCATATGTGTATATATTCATGTTACTTGGACCCTACTCACAGATAAACTGTAGCAGCCATGTTACCTGAGGCAAGGTGGAAAGTTAAAACTTATTTAAGGGGCAGCTTAGATACCTGGGAAGCATCCTAAGATGATGCTCCCTGGGTTTTTTCAAAGTTACAATCTATCAAATCGTGTTATTTCAAAGCCAGATAAGGCTTCTGAGGCTTGCTGTTGCTAATCTCATCATTGTATGAGCTGATGAGAATAACAGGCCTGGAGAGACAGCTCAGCATGTTAAAGCACCTGCCGCCAAACACCTGATCATCAGAGTTGGAGTGCTGAGTCTCACATGCTGGAAGGAAAGAACCAGTGATTGCATGTTATACTTAGACATCTCCCTCTGCCCACCACAACTTTAATGGAAATAAATAATGAAAATATAATAATTTAAACATAAAACTGAGGTAAGATAAAATAAAGCACATAAACATTAGATGCTAGCCCTCTTATTCAAAACTTTGACACAAGAACTATCTGGAAGTTTTATGGATAACATTTATAATAGTGCAGTATGTCAACATTTATATAAATGTTTGTATGACTGAGCCAAAGACTCTGAGGCTGGGAAACTGGAGGATTAATCAACATCCCCTTGGGAAATGACAGTCTCCCATTTAAAGGAACATGAGTTCTAACACCTAGCTGCTTCCAGCTCTCCCTAGCCTCCTGAAGTCACCCAGATCACGTGAGGAGAATGGGTACTGGACCCCAGCTCTCTATGTGCCCCATCCACCAGCCAAAGAAATGCTTGCTTTCAGGAAATTCACCATGTTGAGTGTGGTGGAAAGGAGGTGAATAGAAGCAGGTAAGGGAAACATCGGGGGAGTCTAGGGAGATAAGGCTCACTGAGGAAAGCCACTTACCATGCAAGCTTGAGGGCTGGGAATTTGGCTTCCCAGAACATATGTAAATGACAGGCATGGCCTCGTAACCTACTTAACAATATCAGGACTCAAGGGCAAGCCAGAGTGCCAGAGAAGTCAAACTTGGGGGATTCAAATGAGATGTCCTGGAGAGCAATTGAGGGAGATACTCCATGTACACCTATACTTCCATATGCAAAGTGGTGCACCCACCCACATGATACAGTAAATAGATAAATATATTAATTCAAGAAAACCATTAGGAATCATTGCATTTGCTTGAAATTCTGATGGTTTTTGTTCTAAAAGCAGGACTAAATTCTATCACTGTTGAGTAGGCTCACACGGTCTGTGCATGCAGCAATCCAGGCTCCCCAGGTCTGAGTTTTCATCCTGAGAATGACTAGTGATTCATTCCATGACCTTTATCAAACCACTAAACCTTTCTCTATCTCAGTTTCTCCCTGGGTAAAGTGATTATAAATAACACATGGCCCCTAGCTACTTTGTGGGGGTCACAAACTTATTCATGCTGTAATAACCTGCAAAGTATTTTGAAATTCCTGAGTGAAGTATGATATTAAAATATTGTTACACTCCTAAGACTTCTGACTAGCAGATTAAAATGAGAAACACATTGCTCTATGAGTAGAGAATGTATCTGATGAGGCGCATACTTTTTGTTGAGAATAAAAAAGTCCTGTCTGTCTTTTGTTCAAGCTTCTCAAAAGCTTGTTAGTTTGGTGAGAGGTACCTGAGACTATGTGTGCACACTGTGGTAGTGACCTCAGTATGCTGCAGTTTGCAAAACTGGAAAAAAGAATAGCATGCTGAGGACCTCAGAGCAGGGTTCTAGGCAAAATATAGGGAACCCACCTATGTGTTTCAACTCTGAAGAAACAGCAAGCACAATTTTATATAAGCACATTCTGGATAATTATATTCTTTATTTTTACTTAAGAAACAAACCGTATTATGAGTATTGGAGGTTTAGAACATGATGTTATTGAACACATACTCATAATAAAATGGTTGCTATGGTGAAGCTGACTAATGTTCCTATACATAACTATATACTTACCTAATTACAGCCTTTGTGGGATACAAGCAGCTCAAACCTGCTTAACAGAAATCCTTATCATAATATAGTTTTATTAATATATATTTATTATATATAATCAATAATATTTATTAATATAAATTTTGTATTGCATATTTTATCTTCAGATATGTCCATCTTATATATCTGTGATTTTTTATACCCATTAATGCTTCTTATTTACACTATAATTAAAGCCATGGATGAAGCTAGCACCTGTCAAAATGCTTATTCATTCGAAAGTCAAGTAAAAATATTTTAAACTAATGGAGGCTAAAGAGATGACTCAGCACTTGAGAGCACTGACTGCTCTTCCAGAGGTTCTGAGTTCAATTCTGAGCAACCACATGGTGGCCCATAACAATTTATAGTGGGATCTGATGCCCTCTTCTGGCATGAAGTCATACCTGAAGATAGAGCACTCATGTATCCAAAATAAATAAATAAATAAATCTTTAAAAAATATTTTTAAATGAAAAGAAGGATAATTATGCCTAATGCTATATGCTATTTGAAGGTCACACTGAACTTTGTGTCTATTCTACTTTTAAAAAACATTTATTACATTTATTAATTTGTTTTGTGTCATACACATGCCAAGGTGCACATGTGGAGGTCAGAAAAAATTTTGTGGAGTTGGTTCTATCCTTCTTCCTTTACATGGCTCCATGGGATTGAACACAGATCTTCAGGATTGATGGCAAGCACCTTTACCTGCTGAACTATCTTGCTAGCCTTCTATTNTATATTTTATCACATCACATGGTCTGTTCTTTCCTACTGTTCCTAGTTATGAAAGTAGAAATGCTTGTCAAACTCCAAAATTATTCAAGTGAAGTATATTTTCAGTGCAGAGTGAGTATTCAGTTTTCATTAAATTCCCCCCTTTCTTTGTGTATATGTTCTTGTGTATATGTATGAGTTCCTGTGTATGCATGTATATTATGCATGAGGAAGCCAGAGGTTGAAACTGAGTATCTTCCTTGAGTGCTTTCTTCACATTATTTTATGAGACTGGATCACCCACTGAACCCGAAGCTCACCAATTCAGCTGGATTGGTTTGCTATCAACTCCCTAGGACCAGCCTGGCTCCACCTCCCTGGTACTGGAATTACAGTTTCAAAGTGCTGTGCATGGCATTTNGCTTCNGTGCTGGGGACTGAACTCAGATCTTCATGACTGCATGACCATTGCTTAACACATTAAGCTGTATCCCCAGCACCCCTGACTCTTCTTGTGCTCATCATGTTCAACTCCCAGAACCAAGGACTGCATTAGGTTTCATCTTTCTCATTCTATGTAAAAGAGCAGAGAATCTCAAAGAAATCCCAACACCTCTCTTGTGGAGTACCAATCCTTAGAGAGCTGAAGACCAGTAGTTGCTGCTGCTAAATGCCTGTCTTTTTCTCTCCAATGGAATAGGCTCACAATATTGGAGCACAGAGAGGTTTCTGGATGGAGAATTTGATTTCCTTTGCTTGACACTGATGAGNCCAGCAGACATGGTTGCTTTCCTAAGCAAACTTCACTCACCAGCAAAATAAACTCCTAGACTGAAAACTGAGCATCACAGACCTTGGCACACAAGTGCCATTAACAACAACAATAATGACCCTCAAAACCTAGTGCTTCTGAGTCTGTCCCATAGCTAGCATGCAAGCATCACAATGAATGGAAGAGCAGCAGGCCACTACTATCTCTGTCCAGAGGACATTCCCCACTAGGGACTGGAGAGAACATCAATGAGTCTTGCTCTAGTGGTGGTGTTAATTTCAAGCTCTATTAAATACATGAAATAATAAGTGTACAATATCTTATTCAGAACAAAATTACAACCCTGCTAACTGCTTTGCCAACAGTGAATAAATTAGCCCTTGCTATGTAATTTCTACTGATCAGAGAAAAAGATGTTAGAGTGGAAAGGAAGCCTTCCGCTCCACCTCCAGCCTTCCCCAGGCCTTTGGGTTCCCTATCTGTGGCTCTTCTTCATTCCTTCCTGTTAAAGCACCTACTTAACCTCCCCCAGTAACTCCAGCCCATTATTGTTAATTACCCTATTTGTAGCCTCAGTCATGGACTCCCTCAGAGACCAATTTTACCTCTACTTCAGTCACTTTCTCATGCCCATNTTTATGTACCTCAATCTACCAGAGTTTTCAAAGTAGATTACTCAGTGCACCCAACCTGTGCCTAGCCCACCTACACCAGTTTCTGATCCTGGAGTCCTGAGTCTACATTTTTAACAAGTTTCTTTTTTATGACATAAGCACTTAGTGAACTATTTTGTGTGAGGGGAGGCAGGGATACAGCAGATGGTACATTATGTGGAAGGCAGAGGACAACTTACACCAGCTCTTCTATCTTCTGCTCCATGGTCCACTGGATCACACTCAAGAGTTAGGAGGAGGCTTGTCAGCAAGTGCCTTTCCCCACTGAGTGGTCTTCCTGGATTTTGGGACTGCTGCATGGGAAACTGGGAAGGGTGTTCTGCCTGAAGCCCAGGTCAGGTTCTTGACTGATTCCCCAAATGCTCCCTAGGCGTCAGGATCTGAAGAGTCACTGACCTGAAAGTGACCCCTCAAGGCATCTTAGGCTTTGTTAAAAGCAGGTACACCAGCTGGTTCAGCATGCTCAGGACCTGAAGAGGGAAAAGAAATTTTCCATTCTCCACAAACATAAGCCTTTCGGGGACCTGTTCCACGATGCTGCTCCATTTTAACTCGGGCTCAGGAGGGGCAGTCAAACCAGAGGCTTCTGCTGGCTTAGCCTCAGATGGCTTGGGAGACTTCCTCCAAGGCTTGATGACTTGCTGCTCTGAGATGGAGGATGGCAAAGGATATCTACAATCCCCCTTCCAAGGGTCAGATTCTTGTCCCGATGCCATCTTTTAGGTCTCAGTGGAGGATACTACCAGACTGAATGGGGCTCTTGTTCCCTGTAGACAGGCACTGAGATGGAGTTTGGTCATTCACAACCTTGAAGGTGGGATCCAGAACAATTTAACACCACAGGAGCAGGCCCTCTAGAATGGTTTAAAAACTGTGCCCCTGCTGTCCACTAGTGCAGGGCTGGGGAACCGACTCAGTGATTACACTGAGCCTGGCCTTGCAAACAGGAGGCTCTGAGTTTGATCCCAGGTAAAATGGCCAGGTGTTGTGTTGTATTTCACCATTATAAAACTAGTGCTAGGGAGGCAGAGACAGGAGGAGCTCTAGGGCTCAACCAGCAGCCAATCTAAACAAACAAGTTGGAGATTAGGTTAAAATGAGTGACCTTNTCTTCAAAAATGGGGACAGTACTAGACAAATGATACCCTCAGTGGACCTCAGTGCACACACAAAGAGGCACATAGGTATGTTAACAGGCACACAGGTAGTACACACTCTAGTACAACCCGAGCTACCAGACTCCGAATGACTTCTGTGTCAGTATGGAACTGTTGCAGCGGCTAACAAGCTTTGGGCTCAGCACCTACTGCTACGCAAAACCAGTCTTCAGATAATTTATAGAATATAGAAATCTCTGCACTCTCCTTTCTCTCAACTTTTTTTTTTTGGTATTTGTTTATTTTGTGTTTGGACAGGGGCATGGACACCATGGTGCGCATGTGCAGGTTCAGAGCACTACTTGTGGAATTTGGTTCTCTCCTTTTACAACACGGGTTCTGGGACAGAACTCAGGTTCACAGGCTTGGTGCTAAGTGTCATTAACCATCACCTTGTTGGCCTTCAACCCCTTTGCTAGCCTCTATTTCCTTGGTGAAGTCACATTTTGCTAACCATGCATGTGTTGCCAAGGCTCCTGATACTCTTGGTGCCTATTAGTAAGCAATGTAGGAGACAGCTGACAAAAAGCAGGTTGAGAAGCCACTTGGATCTGGATATAGTAGTCTTTCCCAGGCTCATTGTTACTGCTCAGAGGATTCCTCATCTCACTGGGTTTCTTCTTTTATTTCCTTAAAATTCAAGCTAAATGGTATCAATGTACTTATGAAGAGGATCAAATCAAAGCTCTCAGCTTTAAGAGCACATTAAAATCTCCTGAAATTTTGTAAAAGTACCAAATTCTGGGCTCTACTGCTTTAATATGAGACATTCTGACTCTCGATGTCAGGTAGAGCCTCTGAATTAGTTTCCACTAGATGCTAATTAGCTGTCAGAAAATGATGATATGACTGGTTTACAGACCACACTTTGAAGACCACCAAGCTGATTTCTTTGTGTATATGGGTTATATGTGCCTGTTTTTGTGTGTGTGTGAATGCACATGTGTACATACGCAGGTGGATGCCAGAAGTCTCCATTGGATGACTTCATCACTTACTCTGTGTATTATTTTTTGATGCAGAATCTTTCATTAGAACTGGAGCTTGCCGTTCGTCTAGGCTGGCTAGCCAGTGAGACACAGACACCTTCCTGTCTCTACTTCCTCCGTACTGGAGTTATAGTAGTTTATTACCATATCCAGCTTTTTAAATATGGGTGCTAGTTGCTGAAACATAGGTCTTCATGCTACCATGGGGAGTGCTTCACCGACTGAATAACCTCTGCAGGCACATGAGGTTTATTGAAATAGCAGGCTTGGCCAGCAGTGTTGCCACAGGTGATGAGTTAAACTGCTACTTCATAGANTTAATTATATCTATAGCTTCACTACAATTTCCTCACTCTAGGTCTGTTTGAAATGATTTCCTTGCAAGTATATTCCAGGGCTGGGGAGATGGTTCAGCCAGTAGAGTTTGCCATGCACACATGAGGACCTGAATTTTAACCCTAGATAGAACCCCTGTAAAGAAGCCAGGTGTGTTATTGTGCTTATAACCTCAGCATTGAGGAAACAGGCATATCCAGGGGGCTCACAGCCAGCCAGCCATGCCCCCTGAGGAGTTCCAGGCCAATGCCTCAACACACATGGTAAAGAATGCCTGAGGAATAAGTTAGAAGTTGACCTCAGGCCTTCACATACACGTGTTCCTACATCCTTGCCTACCTGCACTCTTAAGAACACCCCTCATACCCTCACGCAATGCATCCCATTTCTATTCTTGGCCATTATGACATATTTTGGTCCCATCATACCCCACATATTTGGGATATGGAATACAANCCAAGTGTGTCAAGGTGGTGATATCTCTCTCTTTCTCTTGCCCCAGCTACTTTATCTAGTCCCCAGAAGCTCATGTTCAAAATCAGTTACATGCTCTGACAGCAGTTGAAGTATAGGACTGGGTTATTTCCTGTTCTAGGTGTAGCCTGGGGTTCATCTGAACTACCTCTGTTCAAGGGGTATCCTACTCTTTGAATGTATCCTACTATTAAAACAAACAGACCATCTTCACAAAGACAGCTGTGCCAGCCTGCCGCAGACACTCAGCTGCTGAAAAGCATCAGCAAGATAAAAAACCATCAAATCTATTCAGAGATTTGTCTGTGGGCAATAAACCTCATGTTACCTACTCAGAAAAGAAGCTTTGGTGACTCTGCTTTCTTTCATCTCTCTATGCCCGTCTCCCTATGCCCACTGTTTGCAGCACTCTCCCACACTCCCCCTCCACCCCACCCTGCCCTGCCTAAGGGATGGTGGAGGCAAAGATCAGAGGCACTTTTCAGTGATAAAAGCCAGGGTACTTCACTCTTCGGGCCTCACTTTCCTTCTCTATGTTCTGTTCAGGGATCTCCAACTAGAACTTGAGTGATCTCTAAATCTCACTATTGTTTTTAGTTCCAAAAAAGGGAAGGAACTCACCCATAAGCCACCCTGTTCAAGACACTGCATCTCAGCAGCACCGGTGGCTGCAAGCTCATTTTCCTGTCTTGGAGATGCTCCATTTTCTTTAATATATTAATTATTTAAAGGACAATGTCAGTACAAATTAAAATAGTTTCTATGCAATTAACTTTAGGAGCCACTTTATATGGTAAATGTTATATGACATATGCCATATGAAATGAATAATTAGACATCAATTTTAGGGCCTGGGGAGATAGTTCAGTCAGGAAAGTGCTCACTACCCAACTTTAAAGAATAGAGGACCCAAGTTAAAAAAGCCAAGCATGGTGATGTATAGTTGTAATCCAAGATCTGGAGAAGTGAAGTCGAGGAAGTACCTGGGCCTCTCTGGGTTAGTTGAAAAGCACCAGATCCAAGTGAGTGGCCTTGTCTCAAAATGCAAGATGAATGACTCCTAAGGAACAGTATTCTACATCGACCCCAGTGTCCACACACATATAAATATATCTGTGCATGTGATTCCCACACATGAAAATACAAACACACACAGATAATATATGAAGACTCTAAAGATCATTGCAAAGTTAAGCACACAACTGTAATTTAAACATGTCAGCCCCATGACCTGGCTCTTGATAATGAAGAATGGTCTTCTCCTTGTGCATGGGAAGCTTTTCAGGGTCAGGATCTGACCTTGTCCTTGGTGGTGTTCTGCAGATTATGCATGCTGTCAATGTGCAGAGAAGGTCACTGGCCATTTTGCTCCTTTGAAGGTGGTGAAACAAAGATAAGGTTTAGTACAAAAGAAGAGTGTGTCCCTGAGAATTTAGTCACTACACTTGTGAGCACTGGGACTCTGCTTCTCTTTGTTGTGTATGAAGGGACTCTGGTCAGCTCAGGAGTGGTGAGCATGGCTCTGGCAGGTCTCACCCTTCTCCTTCATTCCCTCTGCCTTGCTAAAAANCATTGATTATGTTCTAAACTAGTCCCCAAGCTCTCTCCCCTTATTTGGCCACTTTTTCCTCCTGAGGTTGACTACCAAAGTCCAGCTACCAGAGTATTGAAGTCCAGCAATCAAAAGCCCATTTGGTTGCACTAATTAACACGCCCAATAAAATTAAACATTTCATCCTAACACGAGGTTTCTCCTTTTACCTTTATAAACCACCATTTTCTTATGTGCCACCTCTGTCTCCCCTCTATGCGGAGGCAGTCCTTTGTCCCCTGGGATAAATACCCCTGCCACCTTTCCTTTGTTCCCTTTCCCTTCTCCCTGATCCTCTATCTTCTGTGTTAGTGTGTTATTTCCTACCCTCTGTTCCTCTAGGGCAAATAAATCTCCTTTGTTCTGAGAACTTGGTCTTGGCAGTCCTGAGTCAAAACTTTTCCTTCATGGCATAAATATAAACACTGCTGTTACTTGTCTGCGAGGGGTGGACCACTGGTTATTAACTGGCTGTTGCTGAGAATTAGTGTTTCTCAGAAAACTNGGAATCAATCTTCCTCAAGACCCAGCTATACCACTCTTGGGCATATACCCAAAGAATGCTCAATCACACCACAAGGTCACATGCTCAACTATGTTCATAGTAGCATTATTTGTAATAGCCAGAACCTGGAAACAACCTAGATGCCCCTCAA
>LZPO01055638.1:32087-47855 GCA_001675575.1 Neotoma lepida | reverse complement strand
AAAAGAACATTAACTCCTCCTAAAACAGTAAATATATGTCTAGACTTCAGTTCAAGGATCATCTAGCCTGCTCTGTGGTTTTCCAATCAATGAATGCTTTGTTTGTTTTAAGGGGGATTAGGGATCATAGCCAGTCAGAGAAAGAGCATAAAAGATACCACAAGATTAATTTCACGGCATTCTGCATCATTTTCTTTCTTTATTTTATTTTGGTTGTTTGGATGTGAAATGTCCCCCATAGGCTCACATATTAGATCACTTCGTCACCAGTTGGTGGTACTGTTTGGGGAGGTTATGGGACCTTTAGACTATACAGCCTTGCTGGAGGTCCATCATGGAGTTGAACTTTGAGACTTTGTAGCCTCACCTCAGTTCCTGTATATAGATAAAAATGTGACCAGCCAGCNTCCTGCTCCTGCTGCTGTGCCTTCCCCAATGTGATGAACACTAGCCCCCTGATGCCATACGCCAAAATAAATCCTTTCTTACTTAATTGTTTTTTGTGATAGTACTTATTACAAAAGACAACTAACTAAAACCCCTCTCTCTCTCTCTCTCTCTCTCTCTCTCTCTGTGTGTGTGTGTGTGTGTGTATGTGTGTGTGTGTATGTGTATGTATGTGTGTAGTTTGTGACACAACACACATGAAAATAAAAAAGACAGCTTTCAGAATTGTTTTTTCCTTCCTTCACAGGTTCTGGGATCAATCTCATTTTGTCAGTCTGTGTACAGACATAAGAGTATGTGCTCAAGTATGTATGTTTGTGTGTATGTATTCACACACAAACAAAGATTCAAAAACTTGAAAATTAAAAGGATTAAAAGCAGTCATTATAGGGTTGAGAGCACTGGACTCTTAGTCACCATAACATGATACTCAAGAAAACATGAGAAGAAAGGGCATAGGTCATACCACAGTATAGATTCAGAGTTGCATGAGTGGGTAGATTCAATGCTTAAGCCTTTCCTCGGCAAATGCAGTCCTAAAATATGTGTATACATATGTCATATAAATCTGAAGGTCTCTAAAGGAACATACACAAAATTATCTACTGAGTGTATGTGTATATGAGGACTAAATGCATGGTGAAATTTTTAGTTTTATGCAGCAATTAAAACCAAGACGGTCCAAAAATTTGTAGAAATGAAAATGACCATTAAATTTTAAGTGATGTATAAGCATAACATAAACATATAAACATATGCCACATAACAATATACTATTTACCTAAATTAAAATACATAAGCAAAACACCAGTTTTCATAAAACAAAGTTAACACTACATATTAAGCATATTTAAAGAATCACTTATACAGGGCAGTGAGATGAAATGTGCTAATCAGCTAAAGAGAGTAAAGGATTTATTTTATTTTTTTATAATTATTCCAACAAATTAAATTTCAAAATAAGGCCTTCCATTTCTGTTTCTCATGAGTTAACAGGATGATATATCTAACAGCAATATAGCAACAGTGAGCTGTTCCATAGCCCTCTACAAGTCAGGCAACTTTCCCACAATGTACAGCCAGTGTATGCTACATAGCAAGTAGATGATAGTCTTCCCAGGGGATGTAAGCCCTTCCGCCCTGCTTTCCTCCATGTCCCTGGAAATAGCACCTCTGGCCATGCCTCTCACACACTGCATTGGTTCACCACCTAAAAAGATGTGAAAGTAGAAGGTAGACAAGTTGGGAAGAGAAAGATCTATGTGTAGGGATGAAGGGCAAAGAATGGGCAATGGGGCTATGAATATGGTCAAATTCATCCTATGCACATACTAAAATGTTATAATGAAATGTATTATTCTATATCATTAATATATGCTAATAAAACTTTAAACAATCAGCAAGGTTGTACTGACCATCACATTTAGTTGTTATGCTGNTATCGCCTACTTTAAGAATAGCATCCTTCAAAGAGTTTATCAAAAATAATCACTATACTTTGCTCTGACAGTGGCTATGATGCCCATTTAAAGAGCCTCTTACCTCTACATAGACAGGGTCTGAATGAAGAGATAAATGTTTCAGGTATAAGAAAGAGTAGGCCGAGCTACAACACTCTCTTGCCTCTGTCATTATCACCACAGTCAAGCAAACTTACTTTCAGAATGATAATTTATGAGACTATGATTGAAAGCTGTAACTGTAACATGACTATGCAAGTCACCTGGGGTCAGTTTCCCTTCTTGGATGTCATCTCTGACTTTCTAATTCCTTTTTTTGTAGTTCTCTGGACCATCTTGCATCAAGCATAACCATCAGTGAGCGTATTTCTAAAAAGATGACCTGTACAAATAGTGGCATCCTGATACATGCATTAATGTATGGTCTAATGAATTCTACTATGAGTTTCTCCACATCTAGCTTACAGTGTGTACTAATAAAACTTTTAAAAATGATTTCAAGCCAATAAACTACAAAAAGCGTGTTTTTTTCAATTTTTTAAACTTATGCAAAACATTTAATGAAATTACTTTGATAGTGTAGGTGAATTTAACATAGCTTCTGCTTTTAAATGAAAAGAAATTAGATACTTACAGAGATCCCTAAAATGCTATGTTTCCCCTAACACTTGCTACAGTTGCACTTCTCTTGGTGAAGCCTCATCCTGCCTTGTGATGGATTTGATTTACCACATTTCCAATGCTGAGAGAATTGTGAATCACAGGTGCCCACAAATGGCCTTGGTGAAATGCCGGTTTCCTCCATGAGAAAGCAGGTAATTAGATGAGTCAAAGTTTGGATTAANCCTATCAATGATGTAGATATGTGACCTTCATCTTTGAGGCAATGGGAAGACTGCATTGCATTTGATCAGCAAATTGTGCTTTAAAAAAAGTTCATNTATAAGTGATCACATTTTTTGAGTACAGTATATTAGAGAAAACAAAACAAAATAGCAACAACAAAAACAACTAACTCTGGAAACTAGGGAAATGGCTCAGTATGCAAGCATGTGTACCTGACATTGTTTACCCAGTACTTATGTAAAAATAGCTGTGTGTGGAGGTTCTTGCCTATAACCCTAGTGCTGGGGAAGTGGAGATAAGAAGATGAGTGGAGCTTGCTGGCCACCTCCCCATCTGAATCCCTGAATCAGTGAAATTTGGGTTCAGTAAGAAATCCTATCTCAAACAAGGAGTTGGCAAGCAATCAAATAAGATATTTGATACCCACCTCCAACTTCCACACATGTGCTCATATGCATGTACCTCAACTCTCACACAACTCTCAACACTCTGGCTCTGTGAATGATGAATACCTGAAATGAACCCTAATTTTATCCCTTTTAGCTATGCAACATTTGACAAGTCGTGTAAACCCTTCAAACCTCGACTTCCTCAGGCTCATAATATGTTTTCAGCGTTGGCTCAAGCATTGATCCTAACAATGTGTATAAACCACTCAAAATATTGCCTCTTACCTGAGTATTTTGAAAAAACTGCCAGATATTACATAGAATTATTGTCAGTCAACATGTAATTTCGGTTATATTCTGGACTGACTTTCTTCCTTTCTTCTTTCCTTCTTTCCTTAAAGAGTGACACACAGACTCACCTATTGGAATCTGAGGTGCAATCCTTAACTGATCTGGATAAGATGACTAAATATCACTGGTGGCTGTTTTTTGGCATCAACAACTGTGCATTNCTTCCCATGTATGCAAAAGAAAATAAGTTGGTGTGCTTTTCAGTGCTGGAAGCTGTGGGGAGAGAACATAAAACTGTAGTTAGTTAGACTAGGACTGGGATGTAGCCAAAGGAGCTGGAAGCAAGTGCTCTTCTTCAGAAGCAGCAGTGTGTGCTAGTTGTGGATTTCTGCCAATGAAGAGAGGGTGCTAATAAAAACTGCTCAACTTTGTGAGGATTTCTGGAATGTCAGATCATATATCCCTTGAGGAGGCAGCACTTTCCAAATATTCTGCTGCTGCTAGTGTCTGCAGCAGCAACAGCTGCCACTCGCAAGTGCTTGTTACATCCAAAGCTCTTTGCCTGCCTTGTCCTAATTTGCATTCTACATAAAACAAGTATTATTTACCATACTGCTATGATGACAGTGAGTCTGAAGATGAATCTGTGTGATGATATTTTCTGTATACTCTAAGAAATAAAGTGTGCCTCAAGATCAGAGGACAAAGCCAGCCACTAGTTAGCCATAGAGGCTAGGCAGTGGTGGCACACACCTTTAGTCCCAGCACTTGCGATCTCATGCCTTTGCTCCCAGTCCTTGGGAGGCACACAGGCCTTTAATCCCAGCACTAGGGAGGTTGAGATGGGAAGTAATATGGCTGGGTGGAGAAAGGAATATAAGGCAGGAGGAGAAAGGAGCTCAGTCTCTTTGAGGCTGAGGAGTTGGCGAGGTAAGGGGTGGTGGCTGTGGCACACTCTGATCTTTCAGCATTTACCCAGATATCTGGCTCCACNTTGTTATTAATACCAATTAGGATTCATGAAACAAGTCTGGGCCTGGTAGGTGGATCTGGAGATAAAGGCTCTTGACTCACAAGTCTGAGAACCTGAGTTTGATTTCTAAAACCCACAGTGGAAAGANAGTTCCAACCTCACAAAACCTTGTCCTTTGACATACACACATGCACTGTGGCATGCAATCACCCATACAACTACTTGGAGTGGCTCATCTGTAAGTCCAGCTCTAGGGGATTTGACACCATCTTCTGATCTTCCCCTGCACCCACACACATGTGGAGGTATACAGATACACATACATATGCAACTATACATAAATAAAAGTAAAAATATATCATTAAAGGGTTTTTAGGATAAGCTCCTCCTGGCCCCTACCCCAAGTCTATAGAGCCATTAGATGGTAGAGCTGTTGTAATTCAGTACAGCTGGTTTTTATTGATGATAGTTCGCTCCAGAGGTCGCTGTGCTTCCAAACAAGGGGTTGGTTCCTTGACACCAATATTTTAGGGAATGAAATTACTATACACCATGAAGAACAATTCCCTGAAGTGATAGAAGAAGTACAAACAAACCACAACACTGTTTTCACAGTCATTTGCCAGTGCCTGTCTGTGAGGGCATCATCTGGTAGGCATTGCTTTATTGATTTTCACTTTCTCCTTCTGGTTTTCTAGTAATCCTGTGTCAACACCCAGGAATATCTGAAAACNCTCACACTCGAAAGTTGATGAAGTAAAATTACACTTTGAGGACATTTTTGAATTAGGGATTTGGTGTTCTTGAGACAAGGTCTCACTAAGAGCTCTGGGTGTCCTGGAACTCACTATGTAGACCTGGCTGATCTTGAACTCACAGAGTATCACCTGCCTTTGCCTCCATTGTGTTGGGATAAATGATATGCACTGCTGTGCCATGATCACCATGAGAAATTTTGCTTTGAACAACATGACATTGACTTATACGGCATAAAAGAGATACTAGAACTACTCTAAGCCACCTCAGAAGGAATCCTGCTTAAAGTTATGATTTAAAAAAAAAAGCACANGCCATGTCTGCCAGAAGAACAGGTAGGCTGCCTGTGGACCTTCTTCACCTTCCTTGTTCCCCCAGANCCAGTTCTTGGGGTTACCCCTAGCTCTTTGTCAGAACACCAGCTGCATCTTCTCCACCCACCCACACATCACTGTTTTCTGTGGATCCCATAGATCATCACACCTGGCCCCTTTTCCCAGCCTTGTCAAAGTGTCCCAGCCCCCAAATTGGGTGAGCACCACAGGACAAGCCTGCCAGAAGACCAGGTAGGATGCTCAGGGACCTTCTCCACTCTCTCTATGTAAAGGACACTGCCAATTCGACAAAAAAGGAAGCCTACAGAATGGGAAAATATTTTTTACCAACTCCACATCTGATATAGAACTAATATCCAAAATATACAAAGAGCTCAAGATGTTACATATATAAAACAAACAAATAATCCAATTAGTAATGTGGTACAGTTTTAAATAGAGAATTCTCAATAGAGAAATCTCAAATGACTGAGAAATACTTAAAGAAATGTTCAACATCATTAGCCATCATGGAAATGCAAATTAAAACTACTCTGAGATTCCATCTTACCCCTGTCAGAATGCTAACATAAATAATACAAGTGACAACTCTTTTTGGTATGGATGTGGAACAATGGTAACATTCCTCCATTGCTGGTGAGAATGCAAACTTATACAGCCCCCATGAGAATCAATATGGTGATTCCTCAGAAAACTTGGAATTGATCTAACTCAAGACCCAGCTATACCATTCTTGGGCATATACCCAAAAGACACTCTAACTCTACCACAAGGACAGTTGCTCAACTATGTTCATTACAGCTTTATTCATAACAGCTAAAAACTGGAAACAACCTAGATGTCCTTCAATTGAAGACTGGATAAAGAAAATGTGGTACATTTACACAGAGGATTATTACTCAGCTGTTAAAAAAGTAAATCATGAAATTTGCCGGCAAATGGATTNGACTTGAAAAAAATTATCCACAGTGACGTAACCCAGACCCAGGATGAAAAATGTGGTATGCATTCACTTATAAGTAGCTATTAGCTGTTAAGGAAAGGGTAATCAAGTACAATCCACAGATCCAGAGAAGTTAGATAAAGAGGAGCACTCTCTGGGGGATGCCTGGAACTCCCTGGGAAGGTGAAATAGAATATATTTTGTGAGTGGACTGAGGGCAGGTGAGAACAGGAACAGGAGGGATTAGGTTGGGGGAGTGATGAAAAGAGAGTGTGGAGGGAGACAGCTGGAATTGAGGGGCATTTGGGGAGGGGGGCAGTGTGGAAACCTAGTGCAGTGGAAACTTCCTGGAATCTATGAGGGTGACCCCTAGTGAGGACTCCTAGTAATTGCAGATATGGAGTCTAAACTGGCCATCTTTTCTAGCTAGACAAGACTTCCAGTGGTGGGACTGTGTTACATTCTGTTGACTTGTTGGCTGAGGGCGCCCCATGATGATCCCTAAATAATCCAAGCTGATGATAAGACAAAGTATCACTCAACAAAAACTAACAGCAGGACCCCAATACAGAGGACAGCATCACAGTGTTGTGGAATACTACTTTAACTATAGAAAGGTATGTTACATTTGTTTATGCTGCATTTGTCTAACTATGTAATGATGTGTTACATTTGTTTATCCTGCATTTGTTTAATTATGTATAGATGTGTTGCTGTTTTACCTTGCCTTTCTTAGGCACCTAGTTGGTCTAATAAAAAGCTGAATGGTCAATAGCTAGGCAACAGAGGGATAGGCAGGGCTGTTGAGCAGANAGAATAAGGAGGAGGAGGAATCTAGGCTCCGAGGAGAAGGAGAGAATGAGGGAGAAAGTGAGGGAGGTGATCAGGGCCAGCCAGACAGCCTCCAGACAGACAGACAGGGAATAGGATATGCAGAATGAAAGAAAGGTTAAAAAGCCCCGAGGCAAAACATAGACGAAAAGAAACAGGTTAAATTAAATTATAAGAGCTAGTGTGACAAGCATAAGATAAGGCCAAGCATTCATAGCTAATAGTAAGTCTCCCTATCATGATTTGGGAGCTGGTTGATGGCCCAAAAGAAAGACTGTCACATCAGAGAGCGCATTGAAAGTTGAGAGGTCAAGCTGCTGCCTGCATGTAGCCTTCACTCCTATGTTCTAAACTCTGCTGTGAGAAGGTACTCTGCATGCCAGGGAAGAAGAAAGCTGGAGACCAGCCTAGTCACAATACCCTTGACCTATAATCTGTCCTACCTGCAAGATGTCCTGGGGCAATGGCAGTGTAGAACTTATGGGAGTGGCCTACCAATATCTGACTTAACTGGAGGGCCATGCCAGGAGAGGGAGCCCGTGCCCGACACTACCTGGATAGCCAGGAACTGGACAATGGATAGCCCAGAGACCTAGTATAGAATCAAACAAGACTAGAAAACAAACAAACAAAAAACCCAAAAAAACAAAAAACAGTGAAATGATTCCTAATGGTATTCTCCTATACCCATAGATGGGTTCCTTGTCCAGTAGTCACCAGAGAGACTTCCTCTGGCAGCAGATGAGTGCAGAGATCCACAGCCAGACATTATGCAGAGAGAGTGTCAACTGGAGGCTCTCCTACTGCAGCCCAATTCACATAGCAGATATGAGAATTTACATCTCTCATAGTCTCTACTTTGTGAGTAGGTGACCTCCCTCTCCTCTTGACCTGACACCTTCTACTCACAATAAGCACCAGGCAAACAGGCAGTGTGAATACACACATGCAAGTATTCATACACAGACAGAACTAAAATGAATATTTGAAATACATCATGGAGAGTGGGAATGCTGCAAATTCAGAGCCAAATGTATCTTGAGATTTTTCTGTCCTTTTAATAGCCATTTCATCTTAATTTCTGTGTCTGACCCAAAATCCTTATACTACCATTTTGGGATGTATTAACTTTATAGACACCAAGTTTCTACCAAACCAAGAGCTAAGAACATCAACAGACAACATATGAAAGCTATACAAAAGGTTTTGCACTTTCTGTTGCCTGCCTTTCTTATGTTCTTCCCATTTTATCTGTGATTTATGACTTTCCTTGTTCTATTCCTATAAAATCTTCATAAGACCATGTTATAACACTGCATGAATTAAACACATTAGCAATTAGCCCTGAGTCACCAACAAAGCATTGGTGTCACATTAAGGAAAGAAGTAAAAGTACTTCCTCTTGGAGTCATTCAACNAAGAGTGAGTCCAGGTTTGAATTTTCTTCTTCATGTTCCCTATACCTCCCATCTTCTGTCTGTATGTTGCACAAATCTGGAACTGTGCATGCCTGAAGGCTGTCTTCTGTCCTTATGTCTATGTATGTGCTTGTGTATGCCTCTGTGTGTGATTCTGTCCCTAATAAAGGGTTTTGTTTTGTTTTAATTGAATAGCACAGAAATCATCACATGAGGAAGGAGTGGGATACTTTACAGAAATCCTTAACAGAGTTTTACAAGGGACTAAGTAACTGGCTCCAACTGACCCAGGTAACAAACAGTATTATAACTATCATTGTTTATCAACCAATATNTATAAATATTATGTTAAATATTGATGGTAGATTTTTAGAAAGTTGTTTTTAACTTTTGCATTTGTTGCTTTCATCAAATGATGCACATGCATAGTTCTGGGTCAGAGACATGGAATAATTCATAATTTAAGATGACAGCTATGCAATAGCTTAGGTTATAAAAGTTGAGTACTTGGAAAAGCCAAGGTAAGGTTGATTGTTATGTTGTTCTCTTAAAAGCAGGTTAAATAAACAGGCTGAGTATGCAGTAGGATGGCAGTCTTATGTCTTAAGTGACTTCAAGCTGTATTATTAACTCCGACTATGAGGTCCAGCAAATGTTCTAATCTCNTATAATACAAGAGATATTTTTATATCTGGGCTGTTGTCACTCCTTCTTGGCTCAAGGAGAACTATTTTTCATTCCCTTTGAGGTAAGACCTATGTTTTGCACAGATAGTTTCCATCTTCTTCAAAGGGATGATGAGTGAGCAAAGCCAGCAGCAGACCAGGAAATGCCAATACTTCCTTGGTATTTGCTGAGAGGACAGGCTGGTCTCTGGATTCTGGGAGCTCAGAAAGAAGCAGCAACTGCTTTGAGCCCTGAAGTCTAGCTTTAGGAGGAGAGGGGCACCTTCAGCTGCAGCTATGGGACTCTGAATTAGGGCATAAACCTTGATTAATCAACCCAGGTAACATGGCCTATGGGACACCTAACAAATCTAAATTTAAAATGGGAGAAGAGAATTGATCAGGTGGCTAAGTGTGTAAAGGACTTGTCATGCAAGCATGATGACCTGAGTCTGAATAAGTCAGTCAATTGTAGCAGCACTTGTTTGTAATCCCAGTACTTGGCAGGAGAGACAGAAGGTTGAGAAAGGAAAATCTCTGGAATCATGTGGACCAGCTAGCCTGGAGCATGTAGTGACAAAACACAAGAGATCCTTTATCAAACAAGATGGAAGTCAATGACCAACAAGCCAATATTGTCCTCTGACTTCCATGGCACATGTGCTCCTATACTTGTTCATGAATGAACACACACATATGTATACAAACAAACATTTTAAAAAATGGAGGAAGCATAAATGAAATAGAGAAAGGGGACAAGAAAAGGAGATGGAAGAAAAATAAAATGAATCTGAATCATTCGGAGGAGAATACTAATATAGAAAGGTCCCCCACAGTCTTGGGAAAACACTGGCAAGTTGCCATCTTATAAAAGGGAGAGGGTGCTGGTAGATGTGATATTTGGTCTGAGGTGAATTGAGAAGCAGCTGGAGATGGATGAGGCTGGTGACAAGGCTCCAAGGAGAATGCTTGTGGTTAAGTAGCCTTATGGGATACCCCTGGTAAATGACATTTAACATTCTAGTCATCATCAGAAGTTACCAGTAATCTTCATATGACAGCCAACCATGCTCATAGGTTGCTAACTAAAGATGATGTAATGATACTATGTGCTTTGATGATGTCCAGAGAATCTGTGTTGCTGTTCCTTTAACTTTAGTATCTATAATGGAGCCACTATCACCTTGACTGCTCATAGGTTTTGAAGAAACCCATGCACCTTATAGTATTCCCTGCTGGACCCCATATTAGGCACATTCTATACCCAAACAAGAAGAGATTCTTTATTAAGCAAGAAGAGAGACAGGTTGGCTGAATCTGAATGGGGCAGAAACAGCAACATGTGGTTCTGTAAGGAGTGTTTGTTTTTTTTTAAGAAGAAAAGGGGGAAGTCCTTTCTAGGATGAATTGGTAAGTCCTGATTAGACATATTGGGCTGTGAAGTCAAATAAGGAATTTGATAACTAGACCTTGGTGGTCAGCTTCAGGAATGAGGATGTGGCCAATAAGGGAGTCCAATGGTTTAGCAAAAGAGGGAGAGTAGTACCTGCTGACANCATATTTGAGCCNGTTGTAACTCTTCATTCCCATCATTTTGTTTTACTATTGGGTTATTGGGTATGTGCATATTGTTTTTCTGGCTCCTTTTTGCTGATCAGGGGCAAAGATCAAGAAAAAGAGAATTATTAGTCTAAAGGATTGAAGGCAAGGCTAGTGAAGGAAGAGATGGGAAGAATAAGAGACTCAAGAGGAAATTCCAAAATTCAATAAGCTCTGGATTGAGGAGTTGGATGAATCCCTGGAGCCACAGAGCAGTAATTGTCACATAGAGGTCATGTGGCTCACAGAAGGGCATATGTAGAAGCCAGAAGTCTTCTTGGAGACCATCAAGGAACTGTTCTTGTGTGCAGCTAAGATGTTCATAGGCCAAATGAGGGAATGACATTAGCTTCAGAAGCGAGAGATTGATAACATCTGAGGAGCTCTTGCCAGTTGGGGTGGAGAGGCAGAGGTGTGTGTGTGTGTGTGTGATAGGCCAAATGAGGGAATGACATTAGCTTCAGAAGCGAGAGATTGATAACATCTGAGGAGCTCTTGCCAGTTGGGGTGGAGAGGCAGAGGTGTGTGTGTGTGTGTGTGTGTGTAGAACTGATCTCCTAGATATATAGGACAAGTTGGAGGATTTATAAGTGGCCTGGGAAGGAGGTGTTGAAAATGTTTCCAGATGAATGAACATATTGCCTACTGTAAGAAAGGGGGCAGAAGTTTATCAGGAATGGGGGAGTGGGAGGAATGTAGTCCCAGGAAAAGAAGGGGTCTCCCAAATATCAACTCAGAGGGAGAAAGATTGAAGGGTTTGGAGGCATAGAGTGAAGATGGAGAAGCGCTAGATGTAGAACTTTAATCCAGCTGAGATGAAGTTTCAGGGTAAGTTTGGCTAGTATTTCTTTTAGGGTTCTCTTGGTGCATTCTACTTTGCCAGAGGACTGTGCATGGTATGGGATATGAAAATGCCAGGGTATTTGCAGGGCCTGAATGAGGCCCTGGGTAACTTGAGAGGTGAATTCTTGGCCATTATCTGATGGGAGGGAAGAAGCAGACTGAAGCTAGAAACTATGTTAGAGAACAAAAGGTGATAAGAGTGCCTTTTTGTTTGTAATTGGGTAGGTNTCAACCCAAGCAGAGAATGTATCAGTGCAGAATAAAAGATATTTACAGCATTTTACAGTGGGCACATGAATGAAGTCAATCTTCCAGTTGTTGCCAGGAAGCAGTCTTTAGGCCTGGTGAGTGGGAAAAAGTAGGGGATCAAATGGTGGAGGTGGGGTTAGTAAGGTAATATACATCACAGGTTTGGCTTAGGTTATNTAGGACAGTCTAACATGCTGGAGTGAGAGTCAGGTGGCTTCTGAGAAAGGATTGAACAGAATTGATATTAGAATGAAATCTGTGATGTAAGTAATGAATGATATTCTGTGTTGAAGGAAGGCTAGGTATGTTGTAATCTGGGTCATGCAGTAGAGTAGCNAGGAGGGAAGTGAGATGAGTCATAGGGAACAAAAGGGCTACCTGTTGGGCTGCCACATCAATGTGATTATTGCCTTTACTGGCAGTGGAGGGGTCAGTCTGATGTGCTTTGCAATGAATCAAGCTAATTTGAGAGGGTAAGATAAAAGCCTTGAGGAGGTTATAGATATATGAAAAGTTAGTAACTGAGTTACTTTTGGGTTTAGAAATCCTTGTTCTTTCCTGAATGTGTTAAGATTATGAAAAGTATATTTGGAGTCTGTATATACAATTAAGGATCTATTTTTGAAAATATGGAAGGCTCTGGTGGAGGTACCAGTTCTGCGTTTTGATTGGTAGATTTTGTTGAGGGTGGAGATATGGAGAGGAGATGCTCAAAATGATCTAAAGTGAGGTGTTCATGAGTTGGGATGATTAGAGAATACAAGATAGGTAACTTGGGGAGAGAAGAGTTGAACTTTGGAAGGTGAGAAGTGGTAACCTCTAGAGCTGGGGAAATTAAGGGTGATGTATTGTCAGATTGCCTATCAGAGAGGGAAGGACTGCAAAGGAAGAGATCATCTACATACTGAAGCAGGTATGAGTGGAAAGGGGAAAGGCAGGCCAGAACTGTGATGAGTGCCTGGCTGAAGAGGTGGGGCTGTCTCTGAATCCATGGGAAAGGATAATACAGATCAGTTGTTGGGACTGTTGAATATCAGGGTCTGTCCAAGTGAAGGCAAAAAGGCCTTGATAATGGTTATCTAGGGATATTGAGGAAAGAGTCTTTAAGATATGGAGAGGATAGTATAAGGGTTGGGGACCTTAGGCTGAAGAGAGACAACAGCAGCATTAATGGAGCAAAGGTTCTGGACCAAGTGAAAAGTTTGCTTAAGTTTTTTTGACTGACAATAAGGGTGTATTGTAGGATGAAGAGGTGAGGGGTAGAAACCACTTGAATGAAAGAGATTGAATGATGGGTTTGAGGCCTCTGAGGCTGATTAAGTGTAGCAGGTATTGGGGGTTGGAGATGTAGTCAAAGGGTCTTCAAGTGTAATAGAAAGGGGTTTATGATGTGTAGCAAGGGGTTGACTAAAGAAGGGGACAGAAGACAAGAGTTTTTGGAATTCTGGACAGAAAGAGTATAAATAGAGGCTGAAGACAGGAGGAGGAAGGACACCAATGTGTCTTGGGAGCTGTTGTGACAGTATGTATAATGCAAAATTCATGCCAATTTGGGAGAGGGTATCTCTCCCTAATATGGGAATAGGGCATGAGAGTATGAGAAAGGAGTTGGAAAAGGAAAGGCCTTTGAAGAAGCAAGTTAAGGGAGGAATCTGGAAAACTGGCTGTGGATTCTGACTGTGGAGGAGGGAGAGNGATGATTGGCACCCCAGAATTCCTTCAGGACTGAAAAAGTGGCCCCAGTATCCAGGAGGAATGTGATGAGGCAAGCAGAAGTGAGACTCTAGGATCCTGGAGAGTGATCTGTATTGGTTTGATCAGGTCAATAGCAGAGCCAAGGTGCCATCAGTCCTCAGTTGCTAGGCCGAGTAGGTAGGTTCAAAGAGGGTGCAGGAAGGGTGGATGACCCCAGGGAAGTTGTGCCCTGCAGGTATTCCAAAGCACAATGACCCTCCTATTGACACTTAGGGAAAGGACAGGTAGGTCTGTGAGGATTTGGACAGGCATAGGCCCAGTGACCTTTCTTCCCACATTTGAAGCAAGGATATGGCAGCTCCTTCTGACCTGACATCCCCTTCTTTTGGGGCGTCCTGGCACTGGAAATTTGTTGGAGCACCTTAGCCAAGAGTTGGAATTTGTGTTTTTGGTTGCACTCATCAGGGCTATGGAATGCTTTAATGCTAGGGCCAGGACCTTGGCTTGAGGNNNAAGTAGGCCTTGGTCCAGTTGTTTGAGCCTGGTCTTTATGTCTGGGTAATATTGGGCAAAAATTAGCTGACAAGAAGTTGTTGGTGGCCATTTGGTGTCTTTGAGTCTAAGTTTGTTTGTTGAAGCAGGGTCTGTGTGAGGAGTTGGAGAAACTGAGAGGGGTTTTCAGACATGTCTTGAATTACCTCTTAGACTTTTTGAAATTTAATTGGTTTAAGGGTCACTCTCCTCAGGTCAGAGAGGAGACAAGTAATAAAATGGTTCCTGGCCTGACAATCATCATTGTCACTGTAATCCCAAAGAGCGTCTATGTTGGGGACTGCTGAATCTCCTGCAGAATGGGCCCTGTCTGTCTGGTGTGCTTGATATGCACAATCATGGTTTTTTTTTTCCCAGATACAACTGTGTTCCTTGAGGAGGGGCTTTTTAGAGAGGACCATATAGAGGTCATGGAAATTTAAGGTCATAGGGCTGGGTTAGGTTTTGGAATTATTTGATGAATATGGTGGGGTCTGAGATAAAGGATCCCAGATGTTTTTCAACCTGGGNACATAAAGAGAGAAGGGGACATAAACATGAATTGGGTCACCCATATCCAGTNCCTAAGGGTAGGACTGGGGCAGAGGCCAGGGGCAATTTGTCATGGGAGTGAGTGTGGGCAGAGCTGAAAAGAGGGGGGCTTACAGGGCAATCTTATATTGGGGTGAAATGACTTGAATGGGAGAGGTGGGGGAGGTAGAGGGAGGGTCCAAGGATGTGGAGGTGAACTGTTCCAGCACTGGTGAAATCCAGGCAAGTGGAGGAGTAGAGAGGGTGGTAGATTCAGGAGAGTGAGGGGAAGGCCAATGACTAGGGGAGTGGGGAGGATATGGAGGAGGTTCACTGGCAGGATCAAAGGATGGACTTTGAATTTCAGGAGCAGAGGGATTGGGAGGTGAGGCAGAAGACTTAAGGGTGAGGAGGACATGGGAAGGCAAACAAGTGGCACACAAAGGATTAGAGTGAAGATAAGAGAAGGCAGTAACCTAGGGGATATTTCCACTTTCCTGTATGCTTGTTTGGTTTAAGAGAGCATTCAGGAGGCCATTTTGACCGGTTGTCTAGGGGGTATTGAGGCCAAGCTTGAGTACTGAAGTGCATGTACATAGAGGCTTTGAGATCTGCAGTGAGTTGTAGCCATTTGAGGTTTTGGAGAAGACATCCCAAAGGCACATCAGTCAGGATGAAGGGAGTGGATCCTAGCACCAATGACAGCTGGCCAGCCAAGGTTGAGAGCCAAGGGAGTCACTGAGTTTCCAGTGGCTGACAGAGGGAGGGGTCATTGTTAGTATTTTGTTTTGCAGCACTGCGGTTACCGAGCGAGAAAAGGTCACGAGGCACGACAAAACCCAGTATCAGAGCTTTATTAGAAAGTGTGGGGGGGAGAGAAAGAGAGAGTGAGAGTTAGAGAGAGAAAGAGAGAGAGGGAGAGAGAGAGAGAGAGAGAGAGAGAGAGAGAGAGAGAGAGAGAGAGAG
>LZPO01055637.1:33317-44934 GCA_001675575.1 Neotoma lepida | reverse complement strand
TTTATTAAATCTCCTTTTGTGTGGGGGGAGGCAGGGGTGCTTGAGAATGCAATAAAAGGTCAAAACAATATTGTGACGATATATTCTCATTTCTCAAAGGATTTTTTACAAAACCATGATTTCAGCATTATTAGAGCCCTTGAGGTAGAGAATAGGAATGAATACATACNAAAGACTAATTTTAAACATCTTAAGCAATTAGGTATGTGAAAAGTAAGCTCACCATCTAAATTCAGGAGATTACTGATTCCTTTTTGAAAAATGTAGCCAGCCATCACTCAAAGAGATACACATAAAATAATTTAGTAATGGCTGGTTACCTTACTGAAAATTAGCATGCTATTCACCACAAATAATGTTTAAATCTTATACATATACTTTTCCATACTCTTATCATATCCTAAGTGACTCACTGATTCATTAGTTCATTCAAAACACATTTTCAAATTTTCTGTGTCATATGTATAATTATCTTTTATTTTGCTAACTGCAATCTTATAAATCACTGTCTGAAACTTTTTGTACTTTCCAAATTATAACAATAATCTGAAATACGATATTAACAAATACTATCCTGTAGAAATAACTATGAAATAGAGAAGAAAGAAATAATATTTAATATCAAATTATAATTAAATATCCCCAATAGACTCAATAATGACTTTCTGTTTTTACCTAGTTAGAAACAGTTATAAGATATTCATGGGATATTTTCTTATTTTNCAAGACTCAGCTTGGAGTTTGCACACACTNACAATTCTAGCACTAGGAAGACTAGGACAAGAAAAACATTAATCTGTTGTGAAATTATTCCTCAAAACAAAAGCTTTTTAAAGACTATTTNGGATAGTGAAACTACTCATACAGAAGGCAAACTGTTGATTGATGTATTATCAAGTGATAAAACAAAAGGAAACTGCTATAATGCAAACCTTTAGAAGAATGAGATGTTGTCTGTTTTGGTTTTATTTGACAGCTGGTAAATGTGAGCTTTTGAAAATAAAAGGTTTCTANACAGTAAAAGACACCATCATCTAAGTGAAGAGACTTCATACAGATGGGGAAAATTCTTTGCCCTGCTATGTGTATAAGAAAGTTTGTATATGTACAATGTATAAAGAAGTTTAGACAACTGATGGTGAACACTAATCACTCAATTAAAAATTGCGGTATTGAAACAAAACTGAAAGTCCTAAAATAAGGAAACACAAATGACTGAGAAATATCTATGTTTATTTGTTCAAAGCTGTTTGCAANCATGGAAGTACAAATTAACATTATTTTGTGATTCCATCTTATCAAATCAGAAGGACTATGATCAAAAGAACAAATTCTGGTTTGGGTATTAGTAAAGAGGAATATTCAATCACTGTTGGTACAGCTGTAAATTGATGCAGTTATTGTGGCAATGAATGTGAAGTTCTTCATAAGGCTAGGAATAGATTTCCTGGAAGATGTAGCTGTGCCATTCCTGGGCAAAGACCCAAATGTGCCTATATCTTACCACAGAAATACATGCTCATCCATGTTTATTGATGCATTTTTACAATATCCAAATAAAAAGAAAAAAAATTGAAATAGTCTAGAAATGCATCAGTTGATGAATGAACAATCAAAATGTGGTACATATACACAACACAATATTATTCACCTTAAAACAATTAGGAAATTTGCTAGTCAATGGATGAATTGGAAGTAATAATTTCTGAATGAGACAATCTTGACACAGAAATATCAATGGTGCATATTCTTTCACATATGTATATGCCAGCTGTGAATATTTTGGTACATATATTTAAATTGGTGCAGAAACTGAAGTAAATAAAGGAGTAAAGGGCCATTTGTGTAACAAGGGAAATGGGAAGGAACTAGGTTGAAGGAAAGAACTTTCATTCAAGTTAACTTTCATAAAGCTGGACAATATTTAATGTGAAATTTATATTTCACCCAACATTTGAAAGTGCCGGGATAGTAATGTTAAGAGCAGGATATTTAATTTCATCTTTTAATCACACTAGCTTTGTATAGATTTTTTATTTTAGGATTTGGAATTATGTTTCATACCTGAGTATATTTATAGTATTTTCTAAATAGGATACACAAAATTGGTAATCTATTTGACAAGCTCCAAATAAAGTATAGCTTCCATCAATACATAAAATATTCATTTTGTTCAAAATATGCTGCTTTCATCTTCACATGGCAAATAAAATTGCCTGGTAAAATTCAAGTAGGATCGTGGTAAAATCTCAAATTTNGTTTCAGTCTGGATTAAATTAAATTAATTGTCATTGCAGTTTATTATTTTAACATAAACAATTAATATTATATATATATATAAATAATATAATAAATTTTACCTCTAATTATGGTAGAGGGAACTTGTAGGTAGGGTAACATTCAGAACTATTATTTAGGATCTAAATTTTACAAACACATTTTATGAATATATATATGAATATATATATATATATATATATTCTAAATTTGTTCCTTACATCTTCATACACGCATTTGATGTATTCAGGTTGTTCTTAATCTATTCCTTTTTATTTCCCTCCCAATTTTGTTAGCCCCTCACTACACTACAAATGATTTATCCAGATTTGTAAAATGAATGTTAAATTGTCTTATTAATTGAAAACACGAGGCCAGGTATTGGGGTAAATTCCAAATGAATCTCAGCTGAACTGCTACTCGAAGCCTGAAAGCTTACGAGGCCTCTAGTTCCTTGTCTTCATGCCTTATATACCTTTCTGCTTCCTGCCATTACTTCCTGGGATTAAAGCATGTGGTTTTCCCAAGCAAGACATGGGATCTCAAGTNCTGGGATTAAAGGTGTGTACCACCATGCCTGACTCTGTTTCCAGTGTGGCCTTGAACTCAGAAATCTGGATGAATCTCTGCCTCCGGAATGCTAGGATTAAAGGCATGTGTCACCATTTTCTGGCCTCTATGATTCTAGTGGCTGTTCTGTTCTCTGATCCNAGATAAGTTTTATTAGGGTACACAATATTTTGGGGGACACAATATAATCACACTGATTCATGCTTTTCTCTTTGTTTTGTGGCCCAATGAGCTTTATCGAGATTGTCCATATGACCATGAGTTTGGAACTAGTCAATGGAAGCTGCTGAGCTCACTAGTGAGTGCACAAGTAAAGCCAATGTCTCTTTCTCTCTAAGATCTATAAATAGTCAATAGTTCACCAGTGAGAGAGGGAACTGTTAGGCTGTCCCTTATCCTGGTTTGATCATTTTCTTTCTTTTCTTTTCATTTTCTTNGCTTGTATTGAAAATATGTTTTTTTACATACAATTCATTCTGTTTACTTTCCCCTCCCACAAGCCCTCCCCAACCTCCCCCCACTTTCACTTCCATCCATACCCTTCTTTCTCTNCTTAAATAACAAACAGGCACCTATGGAATTATAATAAATTAAAATAAGATAAAAACAGCCAAAGCACAATAGGACAAAACAAACAAACAGAAGGAAAATAGCCAAAAAAAAAGGCAGGAGAAACTTATATAGATGCAGACACACTCACATTCACACACATAGGAATCCCATAAAAACAACAACAAAATCCCAGAAGCCATAAAACATCTACAAGAGACCTCTAATGTATAACAATATTAACAATAATAAAATAATAATAATAATGTCTTGACACAAAATTATGATACAAAGCTGCCATTGAGTTAACTTTTGGTTGNGTATCTACAGCTGGATATGGGGCCTACCTTTAAGAGCAGTTTTCTGCTCCCTTGAAGAAATCTAAATTTTTACTTGCAAGTGCTTATCAATTGGAGCTAGCTTCTTGATCAGGGATAGGTGTGTGTGTCCATTTCTTCTCTCAGCTCTAGGACCCCCATCTGGTGCAGAGCTCTGCAAGCCCTATTCATGCTACCACATTTTCTGTGAGTTCATATCTGTGTCAGTCTTGCTGTGTTTAGAAGGCCTTGTTTCCCTGGTGTACTCCATACCCTATGGCTCTTGTATTCATTCCCCTTTCCCTCTCTTCTTCCATGGAGCTCCTTGAGTCCTAACAGGAGGGATTGAGAAGTCCCATTTAGGGCTGAGTGTTTCAAGATCTCTCACTCTCTGCACATTGTCTGGATGTTGGGTATTCCCATAACAATCATGCCACTATTCAACNCTGGGTACCTCTTACCTATAAGTTGGCATTGTGCATGGAATGCATAGCTGTTTGAGACTAGTGATGTTTTCTCTCCACTAGCACCTCACATAGTATTTTCTAACATCATGAAATATAGCCATCAGGGTGGAAGAGTCCAACTCGGTGCCACCTTGATTTTTCTATATCTGGTAATCAAGTTGTGAGGTGGCTTTCTAGGTATTATATAGTTAAGAGAGGCAACAAAAAGTAATTACAGGCACCTCTATTATTTTGGAGTGCTCTGTGATCTTCTTGACCAACAATTTATAAGAAGCTATCCTACATTTGGTACAGGTAAGTTGTCCATGCTCAAGGAAGTGGCTCATCCTTGCCATATATATGTGTATGTTTGTGTGTGTGTGTGTGTGTAAATANCTCACAGTTGTGGTCATAATAGATATTTAACTACCACTGAGATATAGCAGAAAACCAAGCATATGGTGTTGAGTAGTTCTTGTTGCTNTCATTAATCTTATTACCATTATATATCTCTTCAAGTGTACTTTGCTTGCCTCTTCTAAAGATGTGTTGCTATTTTACCTTGCCTGCCTAAGGCACCTTATTGGTCTAATAANAAGCTGGATGGCCAATAGCAAGAGAGGTAGGTATAGGTGGGACTTGAGAGCAAGGAGAATAAGTAGGAGGAGGAATTTAAACTCAGAAGTAGAAAGAAAAGAAGACAAAAGGGAGATTTCAGGGGCTAGTCAGCCAGACACCAGACATGGAGGTGGCAAGAAAGTAGAACATACAGAATTAAAGAAAGGTAAAAAGCCCTGAGGTAAAAATGTAGATGAATAGAAACAAGTCAAATTAAGTTATAAGTGCTAGTGGGACAAGCTTAAACTAAAGCCAAGCATTCATAATTATAAATATTCATATTCATATTCTTGTTATTATTATTATTATGGAGCTGGTTGGTGGCCCAAAGAAAATGCCAACTATAAGATAGTAAGTTTTCTATCTTTAAATAATCTAAACAAATCAAAGAAAAATAAAGTACCTTGACTTGACTCTTGTCTTTAATTTTGTTATAGTCACTTGTTCAAACATCAGTTCTCTGAAACAGTTTTAGTGTAATTGTGTGTAGAAAAAGCACAGAAGACACTTCTAACCCTCTTAAAACTTCCTNTTCACTCAGTCTACCAGAGACCAGTTATTTAGATAAATATTNCATGTTGGGTTAATTCCAGCTCCTCATATTAANACACTACAGAAATGAACATNGAATGATCATTATCTACTTAATTTTATGACTCACAATTAAAATTTATTGAGAAATGAATAATTGAAAATACTTTTATCTTTTTTCATTAAATTAAAAATGATTATTTTTCTTACAATATGTCCATGCACCTTACAGTTTTCTCTCCCTCTAGCCCCCCAGTTCCTTTACACCTCCCATCACATCCAAATCCAATGCCCTTCTGTCTCTCATTAGACAGGAACTGACTTTAATATACAACCATAAAACTAACATAATAAAATATAATAAGATATAGTAAAATGTAACTACTTCTGCCACATCAAAGTTGGACAAGTCAATAGAAAGAAAAGAGCCCCAAGAGAAGGTACAAGAACAGTACACCCACTTATTTTTATGTGACTCCTGAGTCTCATAAAAATACTAAACTGAAAGCTACAATATATATACAGGGCACATGGTGCAGACCTGTTCAGGCCCTGGGATTTCTGCTTCAGTTTCTATGAATTCATGTGAGCTTTGTTCATTTGATTTATTGGGCCTTTTTCTCCTGTCCCCCACCCCATCTGGCTATTACACTCTTTCTGCTCCTTCTTCCACTTGTTTCACTGAGCTCTGAGAGGAAGGATTTGATGGAGACAATCCCTTCAGAGCTGTGCATAACAAGATCTCTCTCTCTCTCTCTCTCTCTCTCTCTCTCTCTCTCTCTCTCTCTCCACAATGTCTGGCTGTGAATCTCTGTACTTTTCCCATCTGCTGCAGAAGAAAGCTTCTCTGAATAAAGTACTGATCTATTTAGTTTTACAGTTGGTCTCTGGGCCATCTAGTCTATAGTTCTTAGTCACTGTAGCAGTGTCAGGAATGAGTTCCATCTCATGGGGTAGGCCTTAAGTCAAATCAGACTTTGGTTGGTTACTCCCACAAGCTTTGTGCTACCATTGACCTAGCATATTATGTAGACAAGACTGATTGTAAATCACAGGTTTTGTTGTTGGGTTGGTATTTATGTTTCTCTTATGGTAGCCTGCAAAGGACTTTCCCATACCAAAGATACTAGAACAGAGGTGAGATGGTTCTATGAAGGCACATATGTAATTTATAGGACTTATGTTTCAACTTTTAGTCATAATAATATTTTATTTTGGAAGCAGATAAATTTTGATTCATGCCATAGAAATAGACAAAATATGGAATTAAAATATAAAAGTCATCATTCAAAACAAGATCTTAGAGAACAAAAAAAANNAAANNAAAAATATTTCCTTGCTCCAAAAGTAGGTGAGAATTGCCAGCAATATTATTTCTCCAAGGCAACCAAAAAAGCCCTTCATTCCAAACTGGATTATGACTAGAATGAAGGTCATAACTAGAAACTAGGGATCGAGTATAGTGCATAGTTCATATTATCTGCTTTCTTCAAAAGCAGCATTTTATGAGAGAAACACTCACCTTTTCCATTGACCTTGAGTTTACAACCTTATAGTCAAGTCTTGTGGGAAGAGAAAATAACAATTTCCTGCTGCTTTGAAGAATAGACTTTCCACACCCCAAAACAGAGATAAAAGATCATCTCAAAGCAAGATTAAAGATTAGTTTTGAAATGAAGAACTCAGAAAAGGTNAATTTATGAAATAAAAATGAAAAAAAATAAAAATGAAAAGGCTGAAGAGGAAGATGAAAATGTAAATACAGAGATAATGGAAACAGGCCAAATGATTGAAATAAATGGTTCAAATGCATTTTCTTGTGGGGAAATCCAACAATGTAATATATACAAATTCCAGTGTTTAAAATGGTATACNTAGATTTCAGAATAAATGGTTATATATTTATACATAGCTTTCAAATGATACAAAAGAAATGCATTTCCTAATAACTTTTTCAAAAAATATTTATAGTAATAAGAGAAATGTTTCTTACAAAAAAGTAGAAATTGATTTAATTTCTCTACTATAAACAAATTTTAAATTGTTTCAAATGGCAAAGATTTGATAATGAGACATTAAATTAAGAAATAAGATTGAAAAANTGACTTTAAATGAAAAATCAAGTAAATAATTTGAATGCTATTTAAAATAATATCATGGAATATATAACATATTTCAAAAAGGAGACCACATNAAATTGATAATTGAAGTTCTATCNCAGCACAAAGAATAAAAGTATATTATACTTTTAATAAAAGTATATTATAATCTAGATATAACAAGTACCATCCCCTGCTGTGTTATAATTATATATGTATGTATGTATATGTTTATATATACAAGCACAAATAAAACAATGAATATATCCAAAAGATCAACATTTTCCTGAAAGCAATGGAATTACTAAAATCTCAAGAATTTTGGAGTATGTGGTGCAACATCCTCTACTTCTAGCACTTTAGAGGTAGAGGCAGGATGGTTGACATCAATGGGTGAAGAGCATGATGGACATAGCAAAACCCTCTCTCAAGCAAAGACATGAGCAGATTAAAAATACACAGAATAGAGGAAAATTATCCTTGCATCTGGGACAACATGGACAGAGTGTAATTGTTATGCAAAGTGAAGAAGATAAATCAAAGAAGACTAATACAATGCATTCTCACTCATATATGATCAAAGAAATTCGTTTCTTAGACCGTGAGAGAGGAAGAAATGGATAAACTGCAGATGTTTATGTCTGTATGTGTGTGTGTGTGTGTGTGTGTGTGTGTGTGTGTATGTGCTCAGTATATGTAGGTAGTAGCAAGACATTCTGCTGTGTAATTTCACAATAAGATAATTATAGCTGATGATAATTTGTCATATTTCTAAATTCTAGAAGACATGTGTTTGAATGTTTTCTTCCTTAAGTATATGGTAAATACTGAAGGATGTAAATATTTGTTCTGGATTAAGATATGTAATGTGTGCATGTATTAAAACATCACACAATGCTTCATGAGTAAGAAGAAATAATCTCTGCATTAGTTATAAATAAATGTAATCAACAANTNAAAGTAGAATGTCAACATATCATGAAAAGTAACTTGAACATGAAGAAAATGGTTGATCTGGATTTGAGATGCTGCCAAATTAACATTAGCTATAAATGACAATCTTTAAGACATAGACACACACCAAAATTACGTATAATGTGAAATAAGAAGCTGCAAATCTAAAATTAGTTATTCGCAGACTATTTTGGTGATGTTTGGCAAGTACTGAAAATATTAAAATTAACTGATTAAACATTGAAGTTAAATATTGTAACNTGTTTAAAATGAAGTTATCACTTTTTTATCTGTAAGAACATTAGAAACCATTGTTATTCTTGAGCTTTTATCTGTCATATATATACATATATATGTGTATATACATTCATATATATAAATATGTATGCATGCAATTGCAATTAATGAATAAAGATTGAATGTATTGAAAGAGAGCAAAGATNAGCATATGGGAGGTTCTCGGGGGAGAAAAAAGGAAGGAGATTATTAGTTTATTATGTAGTTATAATTTCAAAAATTAAAGAAATAGTAAAACACTATATAAGAAGATCCATTAAAAAATAAACCAACCACATAAGTAANATGCCTTGGAGAAATNAAAGGCTCATGGAAACCAAGTCCATATTANCATCAGGTTTGNATCAATCCCCACATAGGGAACAAAATATGACTCTGAGTAAAATGGACATGGACCTCCAGGTCAACTGTCCCCTAACTTCACACAACAAAGGGCTCTGCNGGTATACCCTGTGAGNAAGAGTTATTCATAAGAAACTTCCTTGTATCCCTGATGTGCAAAATCTTTACACAAGCTCAAATCTCACATTTAAAGTGATGGACCATTTTAACACTGAACAATAGTGGGAGCAAATACTGTTTACCTATGCATAACCATTATAAACAGATTATTATGAAAACATTTCTTGCACAGCTTAAAAATCAATTCAGATCAGAATATTTCAGTAGTTTATGACCTTGAAATTAAAGTAGGTCATGTTTTTGTTTTTTACCAGCAAAGACATGGAAGCATAGCAAAACAAGTTCATCTTTTATGTAAAATTTTGAATGTATCAATCTTGTTAGCAGAATAAATCTATATTAAATAGAGCATTTTTGAAAAGCAGATTTAATACAGTCCTTTGTAGAAAAATTTTTATATCTCTCAATGCCAATACTATTCAGAGTTCACAGGTTTTTGAAGTTGNAATTCTAAAGGAATTCTTGTGAAATCCTTTTAAATCTCACACACAGAAAATAAATAAATGAATAAATAAGTAAATGGAATTGAAAAGGTTGAAGTTGTTAAATGTTCTAATCATCCTAAAATAAACAGATGGCTTGTATTCAAACAAAGCAAAACAGTAATTATACACATCTGTGGAACACCAGTAAAATCCAGTGTATCCAGAGTAGTCTGCTACCATTTCACAGCAGATTCGAGAATAACATTTGTATGATTATTAGTCATTTTTATAAAAGCTGCAATGATACTGAAATAATTTTATCATACCAAATTCAAGAGGAGTTTCTTCAATTTATTCTTTCTTAAAGAAAACAATGCACTATTGACTGTCAATAAGTTATGAAGTTTGTTACTCATAGATTCTCTTTGCAAAATTTTCTTCATGTGCCATCAATTATTTGTTACTGTTTGGAAAAAGAGTTCATTTATATTTACTCTGTTATTTGAGAAAATTATGTATACCTAACATCAGGTGTATGATAAATACCACACCCCNAAAATCCTGTGAAGAACACTGATCACTGGCAAAGCTGAACACAGTTCTTTGGATTCTAAACTTTTCTTGAGAATTTTCATAAACAGGCAGGAATGCCATCACCTAAAGTAGGCTGTTGCAGCTCCACGTGAAGGAACAGCAGCTCAGCCATCTGGAGAGACACTTTAAAGAATTTTATTGTCCAATTGGGTTTCTGTAGCTCTGTATGGAAGTCTGTAGACACCCACATTTTCTGTCTAGAAGTGCAAATGAATGCTTTTATTTCTGGAAGCACATGTAAAATGATGTACTCCAGATAGCCAGACTGAAATGCTCCTGGCAACCAAAGCCATTTCATTAGCCCAGTTAGAATGACATGCATAAAATTCAGATCATTCTCTGTAAAATCAATTCTCATTACTAATTTTAATGAGGCCAGAATGTTGTTATTTATATACAAAACAGAGAAGAGTGTAGCCTAATTTTAGGATCAAANGAAAATGCATGTTTCTGAATGTTTGCTGATACTCTGCAATTTGTTATAATGAATATAACTTTGCTTATTAAAGTTAAAGGGAATTGATGATGAAGATTTTTGTTTCCCTAATTTCTTCTCTCACTTCAATTAAATATATATTGATTACTCTGAGCCAACTGGCTAATAGTTAAATAGTTTTGAGTTGACTAGGAAAGCAAAAGCATAAAAACTCATGACAATTGGTGAGAATTTTTATTACTATTGAAGTAATACTTCTTAGGCAAAAGGTATTTAGGAAGGACTTATAAGTCCTTGTATATACAGGGACATTGTTAGACACAGATAGGATACTGACATCCTATAGCTTCTATGAAAATAAACTTGATTTAATGCCTAGATACAAACAAATTTAGCCCAGTGAGTTACAAGTAAGAGAAAAAAATGAAAAAATCATCAAGTAAGCAAATGCATGGCTAAAATACATGGAGAAAATAAGACCATATTCTGGTCTTTGGGAAAAAGTAGAACATGANGATTTGGATAAGGACATATTAGCAAGTGACATGACCATAAATACTGATGAATGTTAAAGAGTTTATGGTGATATATCTGATACTTTTTGAGAGGGGATGCTCAATGATGGTGGTGTGATGGTCAAAAGACAGAATTTGAAGTTACTTTGACATTTAGAGAAAAGAGAAATGTATATATATCATGTAATATAATTGTTAAAGTGTATAGGTGTTCAGCAAAATAATTAAAACAGTAAAAGTTTAATGCCTTGTGTCACATAGATGCTGTGACTACATATAGATATGTGTATTGTGGGGGTCTGTGGAGCCATGTGCCAGTGGAGACAGTGAGGGAGAAACCCAGGTTGTTGGCAGGGGAATGTAATTGAGGCTTCAAATTAAGAGAGATAATGCTCTTGTTCATAGAACCTCTCCTCTCTCCCATCAGTTAAACTCCTGCAGCTCTTCCTGGAGCCTGGCCGTGAATCTCCACATCTGCTTCCATCTGTCTCGGCATGAGGGCCCATGGGGGCTTCTCAGCCATGGGT
>LZPO01055637.1:9829-19903 GCA_001675575.1 Neotoma lepida | reverse complement strand
TATATATATATAAATTATTTGTGGATAATTTCTAATATTCTCCTTAGCACTTTCAATGCCTGCAAATTTGTAACATAAAATGTCTTTTTTTAATTCTTTAAAGACATTGTCTCACTTGGGGCACTATCTTTAGTAANATAAAACTCATNCATGTTATCTNCCTTTTTCACAGTTGAGAACTTTAATCCAGTAGTTTTAATTTGTTTCATAATATAATATCATATTTTACAATCATAATAGCTGTATATTTCATTGTAAGAAATTATGTAATACTATCTCATGTAACTTGTATTTTCNTACCAGCAATAGAACATTTTGCATCTGAAATCACTCAATATGTTCAGAATGACCTAAAGTTGTTAGGATTGTTCTCTTGGATTTCCATTAATTTTTCTTTCCTTGGAATTTTCTGTTTCCTTCTTTTTTTCTTTCTTCATTTTTTTTTGTTTTTATTGACAGTAACTTTTTCTCTCATCCAAGACACAACAATCAAACATGATAAAGTCAGATGCTGGAGTTTTGTCAAGCCTTTTATACTTCAGAAATCTATGAAATTTTAATTTTTAATAACTTTAAAATATTATGATCAAAATTTATTCAAGCTAGTTCTGTTATATATTTCTTTCTTATGATTATTTTAATTACAAATAAGGACTTGATTAATTTTATTCTTTATATTTTCTTAATTATCAATATTTTCTGTTGTTATGAATTCAAGTTTAGTTATCTTTTATTTTATAGTCCCTAACCTTCTTTATGTTCTATTCAGAATTGTTATTGTAGGTGACCCAAAACAGCTTGACCACGCAGTTGACATGGTAGGCTTAGGGGCCCAGACACAGCTGCCGTGACAGGCTTACTGGTGGGCCACACCTGGATCCAGGAAAAGCCATAAGCTGATCCTACCCAGGGATGGCCAGCATCTAAGAGGACGTACTTGACATTTCAAATATTCCATCTGTTAGATAAGATCTCCAAGATCATAGCGGGGAAAACCACAGCTGACCCAAGCAGGTGGGAGCTCATGGACTCTGACCTATTANCCAGGGAACATGCATGGGATGGAACTAGGCCCTCTGAGTGTGGGTGACAATTATGTGGCTAGATCTGTTTGGGGAGCTCCTGCCAGTGTGACTAGCTAGGACTTATCCCAGGTGCATAAAATGGCTATTTGGATCTCATTCCCTAGGGTGGGATACATTCCTCACAGGGGGGAGGGGCTTGGTCCTGCCTGGACTTTGTATGCGGGACTTGTTGACTCGCCAAGGGACGCCTTACTTTCTCTGAGGAGTGGATGTGGGGTGAGATTGGGAAGGTGAGGAGGGTAGGAGAAAGTGAGGGAGATAAAAAGATCTCCAGATGTCCCCGAGCATAGCATGCATCTATTTCCCTTTTACCAAGATACCTCTAGACAAATGTCAGCCAATCAGGATCCTGAACCCTAGAAATCCCTTTATGCCACTCTGCTATGATGGAAAACCTACCCTGCCATGGCTCAGGGCTCTCTGCTCTCACTGCTGTGTTGCACAGATGGAGAGTCCAAGCTCGAGCTTGAAATAGAGGCTCTTTGCTTTTACATATGGGATTTGGTCGCTGTGTTGGTCTTTTGGGGGTTCCCATGATCTGAGCATAACAGTTATCTTGCATAAGGTGGTTATCATCTGAAGAATGTATCCATCATAATTCTTTATATCATCTACAAATCTTCTTATCAATTTTTCNTAAATGGAATGCAGGCAAAGTGTCTTTTAAATATTTTTCTCTGATGACTCTACCATCTGTGTCAGCATAGACTTATTTATTTATTAACTCAATCAAAATTCTCTTATTATGAGCATGAGTTGTTTTCTTCCTTGTATATGGTATGCTTGGTAATGCTTGACTGGTGCTGGAAGTAAGGATTATCACAATGGGTTTTACACAGGTATGTTCATTTCTTAAAATTATTCCACGACATCCTTTTATAACAGGTTAATTGGAATAAGTGCATCTGAAAATGACTTGGTGAAATATTGGGAAAAAAAATAGCATTCAGTCTAGGTTTTCCAAAGCTGACTGAGGCAATTTTCAATAATGCTGTGGTTTGTCTATCTATTTGTTGAGAATTAGACAATTCCAATTTTCTAGGAAAGTTCTTTTCCCAGCCTGGTAAGTGTTCTATGAACCCGGCCTTGTCAGTATCTAGTAAATGCTTCAGAATACCATCTCCAGGTCTGAAGACTTTTCACTACGTTACTTCTCACTCCTGCAGGACTCTGACCCTTTTTTTGTTGGATTCTTAGCCATGCATCCTAACCTCATCTAATCATGGGGTGAGTTCTGACTTCTTGAGGTGCTTTCTTAGAATTCTCTCAGTGTTTAAATCTAGAGGAACTGTTCTGCCCACATGTAACCATTACTAGAGATGATTTTTCCTCCTGGTTTTTTGTTTGATATCTTCTTTCAATTTTTATTTTTGTTGTTATGTTGAAATAACTCTTATGTGTGTATATGATTAAACAGTGGTATATTTATGTGAGTGCATATTCCCAAAGTCCAGGGAAGTGTCTTAGATACTTTAGAGCTGCGATTACAGGAATTATGAAATGCACAAAATGCATGCTCAAAAGCAAATGGGTCATCTGCAGCTGCTCTTAACTTCTAATTCTGTCTCTATCCTGAACTATTTTATATCTTGATATTCCTGGCAAAGAAAGGTAAGTATAAAATAAGTTCCTATAGCTTACTGTACTGAAACTTGAGCTAGAAACCCAAAGCAACAATAATATTTGCTATCTGTTCTTTTTTCTTTTTTATATATAAAGAAAGTTTATTTAAACCATAAATTTAATTTTGCTTTGGGAGTGAATTTGTTTGTTGTTTGTGACAGGCTAGCCTTAGACTCACAATTATCCTGTCTCTGCCTGCTAAGTGCAGGGGGTCTGAAAGTCCAACAGCACAGCAACTGCCCTAGGAAGGGCTCCTTGGCTTCTTCGACTCATGACAGAGGCCATCATGGTGGGCTGTGTGTAAGAAGAGATTCTTTTGCCTGGCGGTGGTGACGCACGCCTTTAATCCCAGCACTCAGGAGGCAGAGGCAGGCAGACCTCTGTGAGTTCGAGGCCAGCCTGGGCTACCGAGTGAGTTCCAGGAAAGGCGCAAAGCTACACAGAGAAGAGGGCCAGTAGTGACCTTCTACCAAGACCTGCCTTCCAAAATAATCACAGAGTGGACCACACTCTACACATGAGCCATTCGAGTGCACCCTTAAACCACATCCAAACCACAGCACTTCCTTATCCAAACACAGAACATGTAGACTGTTCTGAGTTTATGTCAACCTGATAAAAGAGATACATTGTGGAGCACGGGGGGAGAGTGGCTTTGTTGGTAAAGTGGTTACTACATAAGCTTGAGGATCTGGAGTTCCAATCTCCACTACCTGTCTGAAAAGCCAGACGTGATGGTACATATCTATTATTCCAGTATCTGGAGGACAGACAAATCTCAAAGTTCACTGGCCAGCCAGCCTAGCTGAATCAGTGAGCTCCAGGTTCAGTGAGAGAGTTTGTCTCAAAAACCAAGGGACAGAGTGCAGAGGTTTGAATGAGAAATGTCATCTATTGGGTTGTGTGTTTGTACACTTGGTCACTAGTAGGTGGTGCTGCTTTATGAGGTTAGAGATCTCTCATATTACAGAATGCTTTGCGAATTTATAGCCTTACCGCACTGACAATCAGCTCTCTCTCTCTTTAATAGTGTTAGATGTGATGTCTCAGCTTCTTGCTCGGACGACCAGATTCCACGCCACTCTAGCATTACAAGTTCTCCCTCTGGATCCATACAGAAAAATAAACTGGCTTCTATGAGTCACTTTGGTCATGGTGTTCTTGTTCTTGTTGTTTGTTTACTTTTTTTTCAGTCTGGTCTTTCATTCTGATCATGTGATACATCTCTTCCAGTCACTGAACATTCTCTGATGTGAGCATAAAATAGACACAAATTTATTATGTCAGGTTAAAATTTTTTGTCAATCTTCNCATTCAATAGAAATTCTTAATTCTATGGAAATACTTTTTGACTATTTCCAAGATGCATCAATTCNGTCTTTATCAACAATTTCTGAAAATCCATGCTTAGAATTGAGAAATCTCAGAAGCTTATAGAATAGCTAGTCTAGCACAAGCACTGGAGAAAGAATAGACAACTTGACTGCGTGGGAGAGAGCAATGAGAACAACAATCAAGGTTTTGTTCTCACTTCCACCTGTGTACTTACATTGATATTCTCAAACACAAAAACANACACAATATTCTTTTTCTTTCTTTTATTTATTCTTCTCTCATATAATACACCCCAAAGGCAGCCTCTCCTTCCTCTCCTAATCCAAATACCCCCTCACCAATCTCCTCTCTCCCCCAGATTTTCTGTTCCTAGGTTTCCCTTCAGAATAAAACAGGCCTGCAGTGACAAAACTAGGCATAACAAGATTCAATAAGGCTAGGCATATACCCTCATATCAAAGCTGGATGGGGGAACCCAGTAGGAGGAAATAAGTCCTATGCACAAACAGAAGAGAGAGAGAGAGAGAGAGAGACAGAGACAGAGACAGAGACAGAGACAGAGACAGAGACAGACAGAGAGACAGAGAGATCTCCACTCCTATTGTTAAGAGTCCAACAAAAATCCCAAGCTACAGAGCTTCACCAGGTATGCAGAGTGAGTGGTAAAGACCACTGTAGGTTCTGTGATTTTCACTTCATTCTCTGTGAGGGCCTATGAGTCCTAGTTAGTTGACTCTGTGGCCCAAGTTCTCTTCGTGTCCTTGATGCCCCTGTCTCCTATAATCCTTCCTCCATCTCTACATTCTTATTTTTAATACATCTTTATAAAGTTTTTTATTGAATATTCCTTCCGTGGATCATCATGGATAGAGGGATAGTCTATAGAATCAACATTTGTTTGTTCTGTCTGTGTGTATTGCATCATACTAGTGTCTAGGGCCTCAAACAGGTTAGGGAACCACACCATAATTGAGCTATATCCTCAGCTCCAGCCAATATGTAAAAGTATGGGCTCTTATGCTTTAAATAAAATTTTTAAATGCATTAAGCTGAGATCTACGTTGTTGTGTTGCAGAGGAAGAGATAACAGCTACATTCAATTCTCAATAGTNTCTGCAGAAGATGTTTTTTATGGGAACATTAAGGAAACTATTGAAGGTAAAGCAAGGTGCCCAGCATGCTTTCTACTGTGATATGTGGATCCACATGACATGCTGCTAATAGTGCCATATTTTTGGTTCAAAGAGATTATGGAGAAGAAATTATAAGGAAAGGAAAAGAAAACAAAATAAAAAGTGAATTTACACTACACATGTCCTTCAAATTATATTAACTTGATNTTTTTGCTCCTAAACTTTTGTCCTACTGAGGGTCAGAGATCCTCAGGATGACCTGCATCTCTCCTGTTTACGGAAACTTGGAGTGCTTGTGCTGGTTTCATGCAGGACTTCCCACATTGTCTTGTACAGGGTATTGTGAGGCTGTTGCTTTTGGCCACAGGAAGATGAAAGATGATGAGCTGGCCAACAATGTTCACCTAGTTGTCAATTTCTTGGTGTCCTTGCTCAAGAAAAACTCGCAAAACATCCAGACTTTGTACATCAAGAACACCATGGGCTAGCCCCAGTGCCTGTAGTAGAATGCCCCAATAAACCTTAGTACTATGAAAAAAAAGTAGCGGAGAGGCTCTCTATGATATCACAGTAATCACATGAGGATTTTTTTATAGTAACTATTTCCAATCAAATCTTATCTGCAGTACTATTTCAGGACTNCACCTCTCTCTTTTCTCAACATTTCCTAAAGGTTTAGAAATCAGTCCAGTGATTTAGGCACCACACCATTGGGTAGCTGTCATTTCAAAAGTGTTTCCTCAATGGCTCCTGTGTGCTTGGAGTTGNGGTGTGAAAAGAGGGCAAATGAGTGTTAAGTTTCTGGTCCTCAAAGGAACTAAGTCCACTGAAGAAGACAGAGAAGTAGACAAATGGTTTTCAATTTAATACAATAAGTGCCATGAGAGTCTACCAGGGGAATATTTAAATTAAATTGAGAATGAGAAGGGCAAAGAATGTTCTTAAAGGAGAGACACTGGCCTGATTCTTGAGGGATGCTGGAAAGGCTAAGACATTTAATAAAACTGAAGGAAGAAATGAGCCTAAGAAAATGAACAGGCATCACAAGCTTAAGAACCCCCACACCTTCCTCTAAAAACTGGTATTTATGTGGAAAGAACGGCGTGGCCTTTTAAGGTATCTATGCCTTAAATTAGTTACATCATTGATTTGAGAATGGCATGGCTCTCCTATCAGTATAGTACAAGATATTAATCATAGTCTTTTATTTATCATGAAATGTATATGTTACAGTACTTTGTGTTCTTATTATTGAAAATCATGTTGTTGACTACCATATATTCCTAGGTTCTTGCCAAACAATAAGCATATGTTGACTCTAACTATGGAATTATCTGTTCTGCCAAATTGCTGTTAATTACAATATTCAATTTTTAAGTTCAGTAGATTTTCATAGTTTATATTTTTCCTTAATGAATTTTCAGAATAAGAAAGTGAAAACCAAACTCAAGAGAGGCAGCTGAGACTTCTGATGTATAGCCTGAAAAGAAGAGGCTGCAAGTAAGATATTCATCCTGGCTTTCTTCTTTAATGTGGATGCCTACATCACAATAAATATGATCTCTCAATTTGGGCTACCTCTGTAAAGGAGTATTGCATTCTTTCTATTAGAGGAAAAGAAAACTCAGATTCTTTCAAATATTTCTCTTGAGAATTGCAATTTCTCTTAAGGTAACACATGACCCAGAGAAATTTTTTTCTTTTTTGCTAGAGAAAATTTTCAATACTTTATTCCCTTCAGAATTCTACTTTAATGAAAAATCAGTAGTCAAGCAAAAGTGTGTTCTATCCTCTGGGGTAAGATAACAATGGACTTTGAAACAGTGTCACTCCCTTAAGTTTTCAGTTGAATGAAACTGACTTCATTGTAACCTCTATCCCTAGAGATTAGGCAAACTATTCATTTGTCCAAGGTTTGGTTTATATAATAGATATTTCTTACAGGAATTATATTCTATAAAAATGATTCAACAGTTATCTTCTGATCACCATATAAATGTCTCTGAACTTGAAAACACTACCAACAAATACCACATCATGAGTATAACTATAAAACTGTGATTTCAAACCCTATATATAATAAATGTAATGAATGGTAGAGGTCTGAAATCCCATCTTACTTTCAAGGTACCAAACTGAGTGTCATTATTTCTTGGATTCAGGCAAAAGCCCTAACTTTTCTAAGTTAGAATATATATTATATTCAATATATATATATTCATATATTGAAACAATAACAATAACCAGAGCATAACATTTTTAAAACAGAATACAATCTAAATTTCCATAGATTTTTTTAGAGATTATATTTTATTACAATTCTATCTTCCCTCTCCTCACTTCAAACCCTCCCACATACTCTGTTGTATGATATTTTGTTTGTGTTCTGACAAGGAAATCTTGCCTGGAGATCAGAGGGCAGAACTAACCACTAGTTAACCAAAGAAGCCTGGCAGTGGTAGCACACACCTTTAATCCCAGCACTTGGGAGGACAAAGACAAAAGATCAGGAGTTCAAGGCCACCCTGAGCTACAGGAGATTGATCCAGTCTAAAAGAGAAACCAAACTAGGCAATGGTGGTGCACAATTTTGATCCCAGCACATGGGAGGTACACACCCATAATTCCAGCACTTGGGAGGATCATTCCTTCAATCCCAACACCTGGGAGGCTCAAGCCTTTGATCTCACTCAGCACTGGGGAGGTTCATGCCTTTAATCCCAAAACTAGGGAGGTGGAGCCAGTAATATAAGGTTAGTGGAGACAGGATCTCCACCAAATCTTTCTGAGGATTCATAGAGACAGGACTCCCATTCAGTCTGAGATTTCATAGAGGTAAGAAGTCTCTGGTGGCTGGCTTCTTTGTTTTTCTGCTTCTTTAATCTTTCAACTTTCACCATAATATTTGACTCTGGGTTTTTATTCTTAAGAATAATTAGGACCATGCTTCAATACTCCTTGAAAATCTACTTCAAATTCATGACTTCTTTTTACTAATTTTTGAGTGCCTATATGTATGTGCATATGCACATATACTCCTAAATAAAACCTGTTCTGTCCTTATAAAGCTATTTATATGTATGCTTTCAGGGATGAACATTTGGAACTAATTAAATGGTGTGGTCTTCCCTGTAGAAGGCTACCTTTCCTATTCCCAGCTTTACTTTGTAGTAATAAACAGAACTCAAATTAGACTTAACCCACTCAACGTGGCGAGATCATACTTGGTGCTAGAAACATAGCTAACTACTTCTGCAATTGTTATTGGAGGAGAATTTAGAACCACAATTATCAAATAGTTTGAAAACTATACAGGTGACAGCTGTAAAGTAGACTGACTTACACACTTCAGATGAATTCTCTACTTAGGATCCTGATATTTCAGAAGGAACTATAAGCACATGTGTCCTTTGCATTTGACAGAGTAACTATCTCTATTATCCAAGGTTTGGTTTTAAACATTGAGGTATTAATTTTTTATGTGTATGTCTGTTTCCCTGTGTGAGTAGTTGTACAACACNTGATTCCAGGAGCCTGTAGAAGCCAGAAGAGGTGACTGACCCTCTGGAATTGTAATTATAGGTAGTTGTGGATGCTATGAACTGAAATCTGGTTATCTGAAAGAGAATTAAAAGTAAGCACTTTTGACAGATGAGACATCTCTCCAGTCCCCCATTCAACATTTTAAGCAAACATGTTCTTAATTTGGGGAGAAAGGTATGTTTCTCTAAACATATATTATATGTCTCTAATATTTGTCTCTAAACAAATATTATAAAAATGTTATTTGTGTACAAAAGATGGTTAGTTTCTCTGACCCCCACATGTGAAGAAATATGGGAGACTCATAGAACACAAAGTACATACATTGATAGGTATATAAATATAGATATAGATGATGCAGTGTTCTGAGACCTTTACTTTTTTTTGTTTCCAAATCCTTTTGAACTAAAATATAATTATATCACTTCTCCCCTTCCCCATTTCTCCTACCCACCCCACCCCCTTACTCCATTTCTAATTGATGGCTTCGGATTCATTGGTTATTATTGCTTTATGAATAAAACATAAATGAATACAACCTGTTGAGTCCATCTAGTTTTGTCTGTATGTGTGATTTCAGGATTTACTACTTTGTATTAGGTAAAGAATTAGGGAGTTCATCCCTGGAAGACACGTTCTCTCAGCAGTCATTAGTTGCCCACAGTTTCTATCTACTAGTGAGATTATTTGGGGTTTACCCTTTCTGTGTCAGCATGTCTATTGATATTGCCATTGTCCAGGTCTTGTTTAGGCAGCCAGACAGTTGAGATATCATGAGTACAGCTTCCCTGTCCTTTTCAAGAGATACACTCTCACATCAGACTTCATAGTCTCCAGGCTCTTACTTCACCCATAATCATATGTTTAAGCCAGGCAGTGATGGCACAAGCTTTTAGTTCTAGCACTTAGGAGTCAGAGGCAGGCAGATCTCTGTGAATTCTAGGCCAACATGGTCTACAGAGTGAGTTCCGGGAGAACCAGGACTACACAACCCAGTGACACCCTGTCTCAAAAAAATGTCTATATGCATTTTCCCAACCATTTTTNTATTTTTGGTTTTGCAATGATTAAGAATGCTATAATTAGAATGTGAAATTATTGACACTCTCATTATATATTAAAGCCTTGGTCAGCAACCAGTGGTACATTTTGCCAGGTGATATAATCTTAATGTTTTGATTGGGAGTCTTAACTTTTAATAGCTGAGTTTTCTTTCCAGTTGAAGCAATTGATTATTTAGGAGGCAGCTAGAAACAGGACAAATATGGTGATATATACTTGTATATCTGGGTCCTTTATCCTGGACTTATTCATTCTCTCTCTCTCTCTCTCTCTCTCTCTCTCTCTCTCTCTCT
>LZPO01055636.1:26332-41190 GCA_001675575.1 Neotoma lepida | reverse complement strand
ACACACACACACACACACACACACACACACACAGACACAAAAAAAACCACAATGAAGTTTTGTTTGTAAGAGATTCTTAGTGCTACATGAGCATCCACTGCTGGTCAAGTAATCACTATTCTGTATGTCCAGAGCCTGAAGTTTGAATTCTGGATTGTGATAAGAAGATATAGCTGTTCCGTTTNTATTATTTCACTCTGTGCTTACAGTTTTTCCCAAGAGTTGCTAGTTTAGTTAGGAGAAATGAAAACACCTCCACCTCAGCATCTCAAGAAAGGCAGTCATTTGATTGGCATTCCAGGTAGAATGCTAATCCACACAACAGTAACCATGGAAATGAATGCCATAGAAACCAGTTAGAGATCNATGCTACTGCATGCATGTCTATCAGAAAGCAATTTACAGATGTATCCCTCTATTAGAAGACTTTTGCCATAAAATTAAGTGCAATGTTTATGGACAATTTGGCCTAAATAGCTAGTAAGCAATCAGAATAAAAAGTTCGTGATAAATCAATACTTATGATGTAACAAGAATAAGAACTTTCNTTATGTGTTTAACAGAAGCACATAAGCTTTATTAACAAGAACATTCACTTAGTCTTGTCTATTAGCTTTATTGCTACATTGATTGGGAAACTATAATAAAACCTTGTTGAGACTTTATAATCAAATAAAATGTAATGACAAACGAATCACATAACATGTAGGCAGGATGGGTGTTGAGTACATTTTAAGGACTGCAGCAAATGCATATAATCAATAAATGGACAGTATCCAGCATTTAGGGGATGTNATGGAAATATATACACTATCTCTAGAACATAAGCAGCACAGGAAAATACATATATTGGTAGATGAGTAATGATTTGAGTAATAAAGCATATTTCATGAGATGAGGTGCATTGGAGTTGGTCTAGAATGATGAACGTACAGAAGACTAAACAGGAGAAAAGAAGGGCATTTGAGTGCATTAAGAAAAAAGTCCACAGACAGTTAACAGACTGGAACAGGATTATTTAATAATAATAAAAAAGATTAATGAGAAAATCTTAGAATGTGTACTTAAGGAAAGTAGGGGAATCAAAAAGATCAGAAATCTAATGTGCTTATTAATAAGACTCAGAGGGGGAAACCAAAGTACAGGAAAATAGGAGCAACCTTGTTAGGAAGAAAGAAATGAAATTAAAACAATACTGAAAATCCCCTTTGTAAATATTACATTAACAAAGGATTATAAAACAAATATTGGATGATACAAAACATTGTCAAGACATAGGAAGCAGGCTGCCAGGCATTTCCNTGGTGAACACAGGTTGGTGGAGCCACTTTGAACCTGGGCAAATCACTGTCACTGGGCTTTGTCACCAAGTTCATGCCTGCTTTCATACTTTGGCAAAACTGGTACAAAAATACAAGGTAAGCAACCTGCTGGGTTATTTAGAAACTGTAGTCTAACTAAAAGAAGTTGAAAGTAATTTAATTGTTAAATAGGAAACAAAGATAATGCAGGAACAAAAATAGTGAAATGTGGTAGGAAAACCTTTTGAACAGTCTATCTGAAATTGATGTAGCCATTCTTATAAATCACACACACACACACACACACACACACACACACACACACACACTATATATATATATATACATATCTATACTTATATATATAATCAACTTTAAACATTTAAACATATGGAAGAAAAGCTCTCAGATGTCTGTCGTAATCAAAATTATGTAAATTTAACCTCTTACATTAAAACTATAATCATTTTAATATTAAATGTGTATTATTTCATTTTTTGAGATTATAGTATTATATCCTTTTTCCTTTCCCTTTTCTTCTTCCAAACCCTCCTGTGTTTACCCTTACTCTCTTTCAAATTCATGGCCACATTATCTTCAACTGTTACTGCTTGTGTGTGCGTGTGTGTGTGTGTGTGTGTGTGTGTGTGTGTGTGTGTGTATGCCTAAATAAAAAATAATAATAATGGCTGCCTACACATGACCTAAACAATGAAGATACTAATAAACATGCTAACTTGGACAGGGAAAAGCCCATAAGGCCTCAGTCCTACACAAAGAACTATAGTCGACTCAGTCCTACACAAAGAACTATAGTCGAGTAAGAACTGCTGAGAGAAGAAATAGTCTTCCCCAGGGAAGAATACACCAATCAGTTATGTAATACCAAATGGCAGCTCTGAAAACATATACATACAAATGACAGACTATGGACCAAATATGTTTTTATATTTTAAGATTTATTTTGCTTTAAATTTTTATGCATATGGGTGTATCTGTGTATGTGTATGGGCACATNTATGGGTATTGTATACAGCCCAGAAAAGGATGTCAGAATCCTTGGAGCTGGAGTCACAAGGCTGTTGTGAGCCCCTTATATGGTTCTNTGAATCAAACTCNAGTCCTCTGAGAACTCAGGAAGCATTGTTACAGCTGAGCGACTTCTATAGCTCCTTAATTTTTAATTTTTGGTTTTATCTTATTGTGAATTTACAAGCTAAAACACATGTTTCCNAGATGCAGTGCTATTTTAAGACTNTGTNCTTCTGGTGTAGCTCAGTGTGGAGCTCTTGCCGAGACATGTGTATAAATGTGGAATGATTAAACCAAGTTAATTAACAAATCTATCACTGAAATATCTAGTATTTTTTTGTGTGGTGAGAGCATCTGAAATTTATCTTTTTAGTAACTTAAAACGTAGACTAAACTATTATCAACTGTATCATCCTCTGCAATATATCTCAAAGCATTCATTTTATCTAACTTAACNTTGCATCCTTTAACCGACACACCTCCACAGTCATTCTCATTCCCTGCTATGCTGATGGTAGCCACTCTTCTGCTGTCAGTTTCAGTGGATTCAGCTTGTAAGGTCTGCGACATGTACAGATTGGATGGCACTCTATTTAGCACAATGCCTTCCACATTCACCATGTCNGAAAATACAGAAACTTTCTCTGGAAATCTGAGTAAGGACTGGGGCTGTAGCTCTGGAGATAATATTCTTGGCTATTATGTATAAGCCCTGGGTTAGTTCCCTAGCACTCCATAAAGCTGACATGGTGTAGCAAGCCTGTAATCCCAGAACCTGAGAGGTAGATAGGATCAAAAGTTCAACACGCCACTCAGATATATTTTCAGGAGTGGTATTTCTAAATAATAAGGTAGGATAATATTGAGATTGCTGACCAAACTCTATATTTCCATAATATTTATAATAATCTACATTTCTGCCAATAGGAATGCAAATTTCCTGGATTCCTCCCTCATCTTTTCTAATGCTCCTTAACTATTTACACATTGTATATAATTTTCAAACACGCATTATTGTCCCAAGATGGTCAGCAAACATTGAAGGAGGTAACGCAGAGGAAAGGGAATGACTTGAAACAGTCTCAAATTGCCAGAAAAATCAAACTTAGTGATTCCACACAAGAGATGAATTGGGCTATCAACTATGGAAGACTTAACTCCCTACCCTAGGACCTTCAAACAGGCAAGCCAGCCAATCTCCATTTTTTCTTACATGCAGTTACTAGTCTATGCACAAGGAACCATCGCTGACTTGATATTATTTCTTTTTATTTTTTTTTAAGCAAGCCCTTTACAAAATGACTCAACTCTCCAAGATTATCTACCTAATTAGAAGTAGAGAACTTTGGATTTTTTCTTTTCACAAGTGTAGACCACATAAAAGGCACAAACTCCAGCAAGGAAGCAAACGCTCAAAGGCGGAAGATGCTGAGAACACGAAACTCAAACGGAGGGGAATACAAATTGTCCAAGGTCCTCTTGAGAATGTAGGAAAAGAAGATTGACACAGTGGGGAGGAACGTGAGTGAGTCAAACTAAACTCCAACACACTTCCAGACGCACATTAGAAGTTCACACTGAACATCTCTGCCTTCTGAGAAAACANGCAGTTTTTAAAATACGTGTCTCACACTGCTACGCTATGCTTGATTTAAGACACAGGAGAGGTTTTCAACAGTCTTCTCTCCTGCTACATCAGTGAAGAAAAATAGCTTCCCATGTTACCTTTATGTATTTTGTCAAATAGAAAATAGAGATCACTGAAATAGGACCAGAAAGTAAAGGGTATTATAAAGGGTACTGTTGTTTTCTTTATGCCTTCACAGGAGAACCATTTTATTTAAAGTCTTTTTATTTAAATTCCTGCTTTCCTGTCTGGGATCTCTGAATGATTTTGGAAGGAGATTAATGAAAAGAGCAGACAACTGGGAATACACCACACCAGATGGCTGGCCAGTTGAAAGCCAGGCAGCTAGAGTCTGCTCTACCGTCAGGATGAGGAGGGGACCTAGGACTGGTCAAAGAAATGATGGCAATACCCATGTTGAGCAGGTGGCTGACTTCTGTAGGAAGCTTGGCTCTGTGGCTCCGTGAAGCCAAGAAAGTAATGCAGTAGAAAGAGCCTCTGAGTTTCCCTCAGATTCTTCTGGGTCTCAGATTTTCCACATTATTTCTCTTAGATAGAGGAATGAGGGTGTTAGTATCACCAATAACATTAATCAAATTGCCTTTAGGATCTATCTTTAACATAAGCAGGGCATGAATGTACTTCAAATTCAGTCTCCAGCCTGCAGCCTACTCAGGCTAGAGCACACAGTGTTTTATATGCTATGTCTCTTACCCTTGGTACCTCACACTGGTCTGTTAACCAAAAATTTCACCCTCTACTTGAGCCCCAAAATAATACCCCAGTTTATAACTTTCTGAATCTATCATCATAATTAATTGTTCATGCTGCCGTTTCATGTCTATGGTACAAATTCAATGTTTACCTTCTTGACCTTAAGAAGTTCAAGCATTTAAGGAGTTTGGAAAATATTATGTCTATGCTTTGATAAGGAGCACTAATGGGAAATCACAATAAGGGAGAATTTAGCATCTAGTGTTATTTTGGGAGAGGGAGGGAGAGAAGGAGGGAAGGAGAGAGAGAGAGATTAGAAAAGTAACATTGAATGTTCATGGGGCAAAGTGTTAAACTAGATTAATTTATATCCTAGCAAATGACTGGAAAGAGTTCAATGTTTAAAACTACTTGAAGGCCATTTTTTCCTTTATTGAAAATAGAAAGTTTTTTCTCATAATGTATCCTGATCATTGTAAGCCCTCTCTCTTCTCCTCCTGGTTTTGCCTAACTTCCCTTCCCGTTTGGATCCATCCCTTTTCTGTCTCTCATTAGAAAACAAGCAAGCTTCTATGGAGTAATAATAAAATACAATAATATAAACCAAAAACTAGCAGATTATAATAGGACAAAACAAATAAACAGAAAGAAAAGAGGCCAAAGGGGGCGAGGGGCACAAGAAACATGGATACAGAGATGCATATGTTTTCATACTCAGGAATCCCAATTAGGGCTGAGGGTTCCAAGGTCTCTCACCATAATGTGAGGCGATAATGAATGAGCAAGGCTCTGCTCTATGACTATAGTAGAATGCCATTAGGAGTCATTTCATTAGTACTTTTTGTTGTTTGTTTCTACAACAGTAGTATTTGGTTTTACCCTAGGTCCTTGGGGTATCTAATCTCATGTTCTTGATCATCCAAGCAGTGTCAGGTATGAGTTACATCTTGTAAAGTAGGTTTTAAGCAAAATCGGGTATTGGTAGTTTACTCCCACATAATTTATGTCATCTCATAACTGCGTTTTGATGCATCTTAATGCATTCTCAAACATTTCCCTAACATTTCTCTCCAACGTTTATTTTCCTTCAACTGATTTGAACTGTGAGCTGGTTTTATTCCTGGAATTACCTGAAGGGGCTCCGAACACTGGTCAACAGTCTCTAGGCATGTTTCTATGAAATGCAGCTGTTGGGCAGGTATGAACTGAAATATCATACCAAAAGATCATTTTCATTAGTGACTTTCATGTGAGTTGCTTACAGATACTTACGTATACCATTAAACATTTCATTACTATTTTATGGGGGTTAGAGAAATGCTTTTAGGAGTGCTTACCACTCTTCCAGAGGACCCAAGTTCACTCTCCAACACCCAAATTGTGAGGCTCACAACCTCCTGTAACTTTAGCCTTAGAGATTCAGCACTCTCTTCTGCCCTTCTGTCCAACTGCACACAGTTGCATAATACATATAGAAACACAATTTACAANATGATAAATCTTCAAGATCTTATGACTTTTATCTGGTTAGTTTAACAAGTTCAGTAAGAGAGAGAGAGAGATTTTTTACCCAAAGAGTTTCATCACCTCTAGCTTAGACATAAAACTGAATATGAAATCTCTAGGTCCCATATCTGGTTTGTTTAGGTTACAAAGTAGAAAGCACTAGAAAAAAAGTTAGCAGAAATTTCACAGGTGTGCTGTAATAAAACTGACTTAACTCTTAGAATAATTTGATGGGAAGAAGCAGGCATAGGATGAGTGCTTTAGGTATTTTAATCTGTACATTGAGTCTTTGACATCTCCTCTCAGGAACTTATTAGCATATAGCATGGATGTGAAGCTTGTGCTACAAATCCTGCAGTTCAGGTAATGTGATGCTGCCACATTCACAGCAGGGACGGCAAATGAAGCCTGTCTTTCTTAATGCAGACAACAGAAACAAGGAAACTTTGTAACACTTATACTCATTTAACAAATCTAAAATAAATTATTTGCAAATTACAGCATTTCACAAGCTTGATGAAGTGCTATTTTCATAATTGACTTATGTTGTAAACTCAAATTCAGAGCTTAATATCTAGTTTCCACTAAATACTCACTAAATTTGATAAAGATGAACCATTTCTAAAATACAACTTAAAAAACAAAATGCAATTAAGATTAATTAATGACATTACATTACTAACACATTGGAGATTATAAAATCTTAAGATTTTAGGAAATAGGTCTTTTGTAGACTATGCTATTTTTTAATTTAACTTAAAGACATAGATCTATAAGCTTCTACTTATCAAATGTAATCGCTATAAATACCCCTATTTCTCATTTGCTCTGTTATTTTGTTTTGTGTGGGGACAGAGTTTTCTTGGAGGGACATGACACAAACATGTCTACTCACTCCAGGAAAGAAACCCACCATAGACCAGCATAAGCATTTCATCACAGTCTGACTTGATTAACCAATAATTTTTAGTGGGATTATAACAAAAGCAGAGCTGAGAGGTTACTTATAGGAACAGAAATGACCCAAAGCAACTGCATCTGGGAACAATCAACTCCAACATGGGTGATGACTCAGAAAACCTGCCTCCCTGGACCTCTCTACACAAGTTGCAGGCAGATTGACAAGTCCTAGGAGTCTCTCACAGCAAGCCTGGCCAGAGTCTCTTCTCACAGTAGTTTATTCTTGCTATAAAGTTGGTAGGGACCTTGGAGAATCTTCCAACTTTCTGCTTTCCCTGACATGATATTTCTTTACCTACTGCATGTCCTAAGCCGCCCTCTCCCTCCCATTAGGAATCTTTAAATTCTGAAGGAAATTCTGTAAAACAAGAAGGTATTCTCAGCATTCACTACAGTTTGCTGTAATCCAGAGAGTGCTGGCTTTTCTACCTGTAGCAGTGAAAAGAGGAGTCAATCTTGACTTCCTCCATCATTGTCATAATTAGTGTGATAATATAAATTATATTTGATACCAGAATACTGGAATNATTTGCAAATGATGAAATGCAGCATCAAGAATTAATAAAAATACACCAGGGATGGATCCTAATCCCATTGCCTGGGGTCCCCTAAACAGTTCAAGCTAAACAACTGTCTCCAGTTTCCGGAGGGCCCAGTCCAGCACCATGGGGTCTCCACAGCTCTTGGTCCATTGTTCATGCATTTCGACTAGTTTGGCTGGCCTCTCTGTACATTTTCCCTTCATGATCTCTATGTTCCTTGCTTGTAGCATCTCTCCTCTTTCTCATCAATTGGACTCCTGGAGCTCCGCCTGGTGCCCAGCCGTGGATCTCTGCATCTGCTTCCATCAGTTACTGGATGAGGGCTCATGGGGGATCTGTGGTTGGTATGTAAAATGAATAGAAAATCTTCTAATAAAAAATAAATAAATAAATGAATAAATTTTCCAAAATGGTAAAAAAAAAGAATTAATAAAAATATATAGTGACTGATTTTTGTTATGTTCACTATTTTTAAATAGAAGTATCAAAATACAAAAAGATAAAGTAGTAACACAGCCTGTCCTAGTACAACTTTAAGCCATTAGTCCTGATAGCCACTCAGAGTGTGGCTACAGTAGTTAATTTTATGTGTTAACTTAACCAGAGTGTGATGAGGATACAGGGGTGCTTTCATTCAGATTTTACTGGAAAGCCTTCCTTTCAAGCCATGATTAACACCTATAAGTGGTTGACTTTAAATGATTATCCTCTATAATCTATGCATCGAAATTCTTTAGAGAAATAAATGGAGTTGAGTGAAAAAGAATGAGCCATGCTTTTGTTCCACTACATAGGATTTCTGCTTAAATATCTCCTTTTGGACTCAAAAGTATAACAATCACTCCTATCTGAACCTTCAGCCTGCAAGCTTGCCCTACTGATTTAAGGCTTACCACCTAGAGGGACTTTAGAATAACATCATCCAATTTCTTAAAATAAATGTCTACCTATCTATGTGTCATCTTTCATTTATATATCTACCTGACATCTATCCCCTGAGTTCATTTTCTCTGAAGATCCTGAGTAATATGATCACAGTATCAAGAAAGAAAATGGGCATCAACCAGGTTATAATTAATCATAAAATAAAATTAGGCACCACTGTTTCTTATGGGGTGATCCCTCATTTGTGACCAAANCATTTTAGGGAAAGGCATCTCTATCAGAACCATCACAAGTAAGTGGTCATTAGGAAAGGTCATTGTCCCCTTGAAAGCTGATGTTATGCTAATACAAGCAATAATATGTCATTCCTGCCCAGATTATGACCATTTGATTCTTTTGAATATTTCTCTCTACCTCCTGGGATCCAGTCATGTGTGTATTACTTGACACCCACCTGAGGTAATTGCATATTGGACAAGAAATGGATACTTGATTCACACAGAGCATGTGTACTCTAATTTCTGAGGACCTGATGGTCAGTTTTTAAGTTGAGCTATCTTTTGTCGGTCTTCTTGTAAATGAAGAGATTCCTGAATTAAAAAAAAAAAACCATGATATATAAAGCAAAGGAAACTGCTCTTTTTACAGAGAGACCAAGAGAAACTAAGCTCTTCAAACTAACCTCAATCAATAATAACCAGATTCAATCCCTAAGGATTTCATGAAACGTATCAATAGAGTTAAACTAAATTCCTACCCCCTTTTCATCTTCCTTCAATTTCATTTTCTTCTTCTTTAAGCTTAACTGAGTGACTTATACACAAAAGTTTTGAGAAAATAGACAACTGCTTTCTTCCTTATAAAATCAACTATTATTTGTCTTTCCTGAGATGTCTTATCTGTGTAATCTTAAACAATCTAAATAGATGAAGTTGATGTCTGCTTTTCATTCAGTGACACTATAGAAATCACATCAGTACTTTCCTAATGGAATTTGATGTATGACTCACACAAAGATTTCAGAGTATGTCAAAATATAGGTTTGGATTTCTATTGATTATTTTATTTAGGAACATAAGAATAAAGGAACACAAATTAAATTGTAAAATGTCCATAACTGATCATATCCTGAAATCTGTAAAAAGAAAAAAANNNCCNAANNNNAAAAAAAAATTTAGAATAATTAATGTGGTAATGTATTAAGTAAAACATAGAATGATTTGTAATTAAACATGCTAGTATTTTCAATATGAGTTTGATATGAAGTATGGTAGTAAATATATTTTAACCAGGCTTCTGGATCATTGCCAATCTTAGCCAACCCAAAGAGAACCTTTCCCATCTGCACTGTGCGAGCTCAGTAGTGCTCACTGAGGAAGTATAAGGTCATACCCTGCCACTGTGGAGACTCAGGTTTATGAGATCTAAAGTCAATACCCCAAGCAATTACTCACCTTATCTGTTGCTTCAGTTTAATCAAGAGACTGTTTGTATAGTCTACCNGACAGTGACCCAGACTTCCACTAAATAGGAATTTGGGTCAAGAATAATCTTTTCTGTCCCTGATACAAGGTTTTCTTTTATCACAAAAGTTCAGAAAAACTTGACTTTTCCTCAGAAAAATGTTACATCTCAGGAGTGGTAGTNAAAAGCTGTTTTCAAAGTTATACCATGCAAAGTCAATACACAAAAAAGACAAAAATTATAGCTACCCATTTTAGTGATCAGTCACACAGGTGTCATAATGCATTATTCAGGCAAATATTAAAGTTGAGTGACTTTCATTTGTTCATTTGATATTTCAGATGTGTATGACAAAACAGCCAATCAACCCACCAGTCTTGACTATTACTATGTAGCATTTGCCACGAGGCTTGAACTGTACTTCTAGAGCACTTTACTTGCATGTTAGAGAGCCTAAGTTTGATCCCCAATACTGCAAAATATAATTAGTACTTACAATATTAAGTCATCTGGCATCATATAAATTTAAGTTATTAGCATATATAAATCTCTTTAAAATGCTTCCCCAATTTATATGTCAAAACTAATTAGTACATGTGGTAGTTTGGCTGAGAATGCTTGTCCTAAGCTCATAGGGTTGAATACTTGATCCTGAATTTGTGGAACTGTTGAGGAAGAATTAGAAGGTGTGGCCTTGTTGAAAGAGGTGTGTCACTAGGGACAGGCTTTAAGGTTTCCAAAGCCTCCAGCCGTCTCTGTGGGCTTCCCCAGCATGATCTTGACCCACCCTGGTCATATAGTCCTTCCTCCCTCTCTTCCACTGGACTCTAGGTGCTTGGTCCTGCGCCTAGCTGTGGATCTCTGCATCTACTTCCATCAGTCACTGGATGAAGGCTCTATGATGAGCCAGTGAAAACTCATAGACTCTGGATGGATGGCTAGGGAACCTGCAGGGGACCGAACTAGGCCCTCTGAATGTGGGTGACAGCTGCATAGCTTGGTCTGTTTGTGGAGCCCCTAACAGTGGGACCAGGATTTATCCCTGGTGCATGAACTGGCTTTTTGAAACCCACTCCCTATGGTGGGACACCTTGCTCAGCCTTGATGCAGGGGAAAGGGACTTGGTGCTGCCTCAACTTGATGTGCCAAACCTTGTTGACTCCCCATGGGAGGCCTTACCCTCTTCGAGGAGTGGATAGGGGGTGGCGGGGAAAGGTGGAGGGAGAGCAGGAGGAGGGGAAAGGAGGTGAACTGTGGTTGGTATGTAAAATGAAAAAAACAAAAAAACAAAAAAACCAAAAAAAACAAAAAAAGCCTCCAGCCACCCCTTGTGCACTCTCAGCCTTCTGCCTGCTGTTTGAAAGACATGAATTTTCACCTTTTGTTCTTGCTGTCTAACAGCTGTTACCTCCACTCCAACATCATGGACTCCAGCTCCCTGTGACCATAGACCTAAATAAACTCTTCCTTCTATAGATTTCCTTGTTAATGATCTACCACAACAATAGAAAAGTAACTAAGATAGAAGCCATATTTACATTTCCTGAAAAAATTGTTCTGAACCTGAATCCATAGCCTTGGATACTTGCCCATTTTTTAAAAAAAATCCCAGGTGGTTATTGTCTGCATTTAAATTAGACACTTACACAGTGCAATACTACTGAACAACAATTTGTCCTTTATCAATACATCTTTGATTATTAATTTCTTCAGTATATGGTAATATAGAATCAAGTTTATTCCCTGCAACTGTATTATTTGAATCAAATATAAATACTCTTATCAGTCCTAAGTACAGCATCAATATCAAAATCTCATCCCAATTGCAATGTTCTACAGTTAAACGGAGAGTAATTTTATGTATAAATCTGCTACACAGACCTGTCCAATGTATTTTTTCTTAGCACAGACAATAATAGTTTACTCATTTCATAAAAAGCATCAATTAATGGGAAAAGGACTTAGAGAATTACTAGCATAATACTTTCTTTTCTTATTTTTTTAAATTAAAATGTAATTACATCATTTTCTCCTTCACTTTCCTCCCTCCAAACCTTCCTATGTAAAACATTTCCTCTCTCAAATTCATGGCCTTTATTTCTGTTCGTAAATATATAAATTCTACCAATCAAAATGCAGATATAAGTGATCATGTGGTATCCAGCCCCAAATGATACATCTAGAACACAACTCCTGTACCTAAGGCTCAGGTATCATAGCAGCGGAGGAGGTGGAAATATTGTAAGAGTCAGAGGAAAAGGAAGATCGCTGTGAGACTGCATCTCCTAGAAATATCATGAAGTTACATAATACTATCCGTGGCCAAGGGTAAGGAAAAAAAATCATAGAAGAAAGGGATTATCATCATCTGTGCAGGATAATTACATGACATGCCTCAGCAAACTGCACAACAGGTAGCCAAAAGGGACAGAGTGGTGACATCATGAAGGTTATCACTCTTCCAGTTTCATTGTATTTATCTTTGTTCTCCACTTTGCACTTTTTGGAGTTCCAACACCATTTGGGGTCTCCCAGGTTGCACTGAAGCAGCTCTCAGCAACATGAATAAGGTAAAAGAGGGAGACTTATCTGCCAGGTGTGATAATTCCCAAACTAGGTCATAGGAAAGCAGGGACTTTTGAGCCCAATTCAGTCCTTTCCTAGTCAGTGCACAATTTGTCATCTTCCACAGACTGTACCTCAGTTCCTAAAAGCGCTCCAACTCCCACATGTGGTGCTGCTGTGGCACTCTGCTGCACCCCTCCACAGCCACACATTTCCTTGCTTAGTGCCTGCATCTCCTCCTAGTTTAAATTGGAAGAACATTCCCCTGGCTTGTCTTGTTGACTGCTACATCTCAGAGCCTGGCATACAGTAGGGGCCCTAGAACAGTTTTTGAATGAATTAAAAGGTTACCCTTGCTGGACAATCTCAATGTCTATAATGGTCTTCTATATTCAATTAGAAAATGAAGTCATCTTGTATATAATAGTTGTTCCGTGACACATAAATAAAGGCCCCAGACCTATCTCTTAATTAGTGAGAGATGTAGAAAGCTCTGGGAAAGAAGTGAAACTGTACTGTCAATCAGGGCTCATGCATACATACATTAATCTGATGATCTGTTATATAGAGGCTGTCAGTGGTGCTAAGAGGACAAGAGCAGAAGTCAAAGGGACAGGAGGCCTAACTAACCCACTGCATAAAGCCACCTTTCTTCAAATGTGCCCTTCATTATTTCAGGTGACTTTTGCATAGCATACTTTTTTCTTAAATCCCCAAATCTATGAAAAATAGCCCCTCTTCATGCCACACAAAAGGACCACAATTTTGTGTACTTGGAAACCTCTCTAGGGAGAATGCTTACATATACCATCAGTGCTGTTTTTCAGAATCTTTGATGCTCATTTTTGTTGTTTGGCTTTAAACTTGTAATATATGGCTCATTCTCTGTAGTTAATAGTATCTATCAAAGAATAAGATATGTGATTTCCAGACTGATAATCAGTGCAATTTGAATAAGAATAGAAAACTCTGAGGACAGAGAAAGGGCACAGGATGCTATCAGGTACAGCTCCTCAGAGGAAAAGGCAACTAGGTTGAAACATACAGGGTGAATAGGAGGATTTGACAAGTCCCAGACAGTAGTCAAATACAACAGGGCATGAAGAGTTAGAGAAATACTGGCTATTCAGTAGATCTCACCAAGAGTAGCAGGTCAGAAGTGGCGGAAAGTATACAGATAACTAGAGAATGATCAAAGCTAGATTAAGAGGGCCTTGAAAAGTGAGCCAANAGTTTGCAATTCCTCCTGGAAGCAGGAAAGAGCTATTAAAGTTCTTAAATTAGGAAGCAGTAGCATCATTTTTACACTTTAGAACCACAGATGAGTTTGAATGTAGATAATAAAAGGGATCACAGAGTTGAAGACTAAGACAGACAAGTTTAGATGCTGCTGAAAATTCATCTTAACATCCAGGACAGGCAAGAGTGCTCTAATCAGGGGAGTAAATGACAAACTCAGAGAAGCAAGAGTGTCGATTTCAAGCATGGTTAAGTCTTACGGATTGATTGTAGTTGAGTAATAGAGCAGGGAAGAGATTCTTGTTTAGGCATTTGAGCGAATACAATGTTTCTGGCTTGCTGCAGAATTGTGTGGTCTGGATGAGACTAGCCCACGCCAGGTGTCATGGCTAGACAATATGCGCTTTCAACACTATCACCGTATGAGTACAGGGAAGACGCTCACAGAAGTTACATGGTGTTGAGCATCTTGTTTCTAGTGATAGCTCCAGACATGCTGCACACTACAAGTTTTGGGGAGGTCATCAGAAGTCTTTGTACAATCACAAAGTCATACAAGCCCACATCTGCAGCTTCTCTTTTGTTTCCATACTCTGTTTAAGAAATCAGATGTACTTGCTTCTGCAGACTGCTTCCCCTGAAGTCTCTCAAGAAACTGCTTTTAGAATGCTTTTCTACCAAAAAAAAAAAGGTTACCACTGTGATTTCAGTAGTTATCACCACACTCAAATTTTGTCCCTCCCTCTTTATTGTATGTTTTCTGTCCCAACTAAGAGTCACATGTGGAAATCCTACTCCCCAATATAGATATAATATAGATAAAAGGTAGATTATTAGACAGGTTCTTCAAACCCTTCAGAGATCTGCAGAATATGGCATTTAAGATGTTTTAATAACTTAGATTTTTTTCTTTTTATGACTATGAGACATGTCAGCTCCTGGCAGCACCAATCTGTTTCAGAGAAGATATGGGCATTGAAGAGACTGCTTATGGAGTTAACTTTCATGTGGCAGTTAGCCACT
>LZPO01055636.1:0-18139 GCA_001675575.1 Neotoma lepida | reverse complement strand
AAAGATAGATTGATCAGGTTACAATCATAAGAACTAAGATGTGGCTGGGTGACAATGAACTTGTGCAACCAGATTCACCCTTTCAAAGTCTTGATACTCATTATAGAAGTTGGAATAAAGTTTGTCAAGTGGAGGGTGATATGATACCAAGGTCCTTCACTTCTTTGCAAATCAACCAGGTGGATTTTAACTGAAAANTAACCAAAATGTATTTATTGATGACTATGTGTAATGATCATTTATTTCTTTGTGATACTCAGTTAAGTCATGTATCCTACAGAATGATGACTAGCAACCAAGGAGTAATAAGAAGCTTTCAAAGAATATTTGTTCAAAAATTTAGATGGCACTCCAACCTCCCCCTCCCCTACGCTCTCATCTTCCATCCCTCAGCCCCCATTTCCTCCCCCTCACTCCTAGTCAGCCCATGTAGATCTCATTCATTTCTCCCTCACTGGGCGATCCATGCCTCCCTCCTAGGTTCCTCCATGGAGCTGTGGGTTGCAGTCTGGTTATCCTTTGCTTTACATCTAGTATCCACTTATGAGTGAGTCCCTGGCACAGGGGCTGGCTTTTTGGAGCCTAGTGCCTATGGTGGGACACCTGGCACAGCCTTGGTGTAGGGAGGAGGGTCTTGAACCTGCCTCAACTGAGTGTGCCAGGCTCCGGGGACTGGTGGTTTGAAGCGGAGGGCTGGTGGGGCAGAAGGAGGGAGGAGAGGGGGTTCTGAGGTTGGTATGTAAAATGAATTGAAAATCTTTTTAATAAAAAAGGAAAAAAAATAGATAGCTTTGAAACAAAGAGATAATGGCATTCAATTTTTATATCTAACATTCCTAAAGTCCCTTGGATAGCAAGCAATTATAAAAATATGTTTATATGCCCTGCTTGTTTTTGATGCAAAGAATTTCACTTTCAGAATAAGAAATAAGGCTTTGTCAACTGCTATATTTGTACATAGTTCTTACTGTGTGTTTCCTTTGCAAGCTCAAGGACAGAGACTAAAATCTTAATTTAGGACCAGCATGTTGTTTTCTACCATGTTTCCTTCTGTATGATCTGTGTATGCCATTTATTCATTTANTTGACATACATTTTCAAAGGCCCATCAATCTATAATGTTTCTTGTATTGAATAAAATAATTAAAATAAAAATCCATTTTCCTATACCAAATACACACAGCACAATAGAGAATGCTTTGTGAAAAATATTTAAGTCAATGAAGATGGAACACTTTCTATTTTTGGTTGTGAACCTACCCTTTAACTGCTGAGCCATCTCACCAGCCTTATGGAACATTTTTAAAGAAACAGAAATGGCATTTGAATTTATTCTAACAACTAGGAAGAGATATTCCATAGATGGCAGGAAAAGAGCATTGCTATAAGATAAAAGAAAGAGAGGAATTCACAGAAGCATCAGAATAGCATGGGATTCTTGAGGACATGGGTTACATCTGACTCATTACTGTACAGTCAAGTAAGCAGCTATTACCTACATTTTCTAGTTTATGGTCACTTTAAACATCCTTTNAAAAAGGTATTGAGTCAATCCAGTCCTGGAAGTCTTATTTGGTAACAAGAGATGGCCAGTTGGTACTCTNAATCCCCCATTATTAGAAGCTCATTAGGGTTGCCTTCATATATTTTAGGATGTTTCCACTGCACTCAGTTTCCATATCATCCATCAAATTCCCCTCAATTCCCGCTGTTGTCTCTCTCTACATAATCTCCCTCACCCTTCTCTCCCTTCCTCCTCTGTACCTGATCCTGCTGCTCCCATCCCCACTTGCCCTTGGTCCACCCATGAAATCTATTCTAATTCCATTCCCAGGGAGATCCATGTGTCATCTCTAGTACCTTCCTCTGTACCTAACCTCTCTGGGTCTATGGACTGTAGGTGGTTATTATTTATTTAATGGCCAATATTCACATATAAGTGAATACATACCACATCTATTTTTCTAGGTTACCTCACTTAGAGGTTTTTTTTTTTTAGTTCTAGCTATTTTCCTACAAATTTCGTGATGTCATTGTTTTTAACAGTTGAGTAATACTCCACTGTGTAAATAAACCACATTTTTTATCCATTTGTCTGTTGAGGGACATCTTTGTGTTTTTATTGTTTGTTTTGTTTTGTTTGTTTGTTTTTCCAGTTTCTGGCTATTATGAATCGGGCAGCAAAGATGGTTGTGCAGGTGTCATTGTGGTAGCATGAAATATCCTTTGGCTATATGCCCAAGACTAGTACAGCTGGATTTTGAGGTAGATTGGTACCCAACTGTCTGAGGAAACAACGTATTGCATTCATGTTGGTCAAAGGAGTCCTAGGGAAATCCNCAAACAATACCAGCTACTGTTAGAACAATGGATTATTCTCTGCAAACTGACAGCAGGGCCCCTTTGCTAAGAACAACACCTATTCATTGAACATTGGGAAGTCAAGCTGGTGTCTACATGGAATCTTATACCCATGCTCTAATGTCTTTGATGAGAGGAGGTACACTGCAGGCTACCAAAAGTTAAATGTAAGCACCAACTCAGCCTGCAAGATATATGAGGGCAATGATGGCACAAAACTTGTGGNGATAGCCAGCTAATGTCTGATTTGACTTAAGACCCACTCCAAGAGATAGATCCCAACGAGAACATTGCATAGCTAACCAAGAACCAGAGTCTGAATAGCCCAGAGTCCTAGGGTAAAGTCAAATACAACTGGTCTAAAATAAAAGTATCAATAAAATGACTTCTACTGATATTCTGCTATACTCATAGATTAGTGCCTTGTTCCATCATCTGAGAGATTTCATTCTCAGCAGATGGGAACAAATACAGAATTACAGAGACCCAGAGCCAGACATTATGCAGAGAGAGAGAGCTTGGAACATTCATCTCTAAATGGGATGTCTCCATCATAATAATCCCCTCAGAGTTCAGGGAACCCCTTGGAAGAGGAGGCAGAAAGAGTGTAAGAGCCAGAGAGGCTGGAGGACACCAGGAGAACAAGGCCCTCGGAATCAACTGAGCAAGGCTCACATGAACCCTCAGAGACTGAAGCAGCAAGCACATGGCCTACATAGGTCTGCACCGGGTCCTTTGCATGTATCTTGTAGCTTTCAGCTTGGTATTTTAATGGGACTNCTGAGTGTGTGGTTTTTGTGCCTGCACTTGACTTGGGGTTCTTTTCATTATGTTGTTTTTCCTTGTCCAGCCCCAATGTGACGATTGTTGTGTATCTTATCATATTTTATTTTGTAAAAACAATATTGAGTTAATTGCAATGTTCCAAAAACTGGTAATAGTTGCATACAGAGANAATAATCTAATGGAATAATTAAAAGCACACAAAAGGACCTTAGCAGTTTTATACAGCATTTGTAGATACATGTGTATGAGATATTTGTAGATACAGCATATGTAGATACATGCTGAGCTGGGGAAGATAGANAACAAAAATGAGAGAACTGTGAAAGAACTTTGAGAACCCATAGACTCCATAGGTAATGATAACACCAGTGGATTTTTATGAGAAATGTGTACAAGCGTGGTTGCCATGTTACAGAATTTTACAGCATTAAAAGAAATCAAAGTAAACTTTGCCAAAGGAAAACCATTTGTACAGTCTAAAATGTCAATATGCCATTCATTATATTTGCTAGACTTCCTAGCGGAGCAAAGAACATTCTNCTGCATTTCCCTCTTAAGGTCCAGCATGATATTTGCAATTTAGAGCANCAGACCTTGCTTAAAGGCCCAGGAGTTGATCCTATCTTTGAGTGTGAGATCAGGCCATCCTAATGCAGAATCTCATGGGAGTCTTTAGGGTCACTTGCTTTCTATGCCTTCATGCTGCTGATCCAGCACTTAGAAGTTTCATTTCCATTGTGAAACCAATAAATCAGCGTATGTTGCCGGAGGAGTTTTAACCTCGTAAGATGCAATCAAATTGCTCCGTCAAAGTGACTCCTGAAAATTGATCTGCACATGGCCTGTGAGAGGAAAAGGACTTCGATGAATCTAAGGAAAATGGATCACTGATTTATAGGATAATGTTAAGTGGATCTTGCAGAATTGAGCAATGCTGTTGTACTTAGAAGGATCTAAACCTGCTTATACCAAACAGGGCAGGGAGAACTCGGACCATTGGTATAATTGTGTAAAGAAGAAATTATTTTCATTTTCCTCTACCTGATTTTATTTTTTTTCAACCAGGGAGGAGTCTGTAAATAATATGGACAAAAGAGAGATTATCAAGAGGAAAAAATCCAAATGTTTATATTAATAACCATATGGGGAATGTTCATTGATCAGTAAGTCAAGGAATGGTTAAAGTTTGTGTTATACAGTATCAAATAAATGACAGTGAGANTGTCACGGACAGGCCAAGACAAAGGACTGAAGGTCTAGAGGCTTCCAAATGCAGGAATATAAATATGTAGGTGAGTTAGTGATATNTAAGGACCAGCTGTAACAGCTTGCTGTGGAGACTCCTCTTGTGCTCAGCCAAGTTTCTTAAGAGCGTAGAGCTGTGGCTGGAGATTAACTTTGGCCTCTCATGCTAGAAAAGGAGATGGGGACAGCAAAGGTCAGAGGCTGGAAAAATCTTTCTTGCATCTGCTTCTTCTCAACTGCCTTTAGCTTACANTCATCTGTGTATGTTTTAGAAGCAATTACCCTGTTGCCTCTTGTTCCTTCAGCACTGGGATCATGATGCTTGCTGACATACTGTTTCAAAGTTACCTTCATGACAGTAAAATGTTTACTGTCTCTGATCAGTGTGAACAGAGGTACAAAATGTACCTACAATTCCNAAAATACTTCCCTTTGTGCTTTTCATAGCACACTATTGTTTCTTTCTCTTGCTTTTTAAACAATGTNCCATTGTCCTGACTTTTCTGACTTATACTAATTATCCATAAAAGATTCTCACCATAATTGAGTCTTTGAATAACACTACATGTGTTTTAGCATGTTATTTTCATCTTTCAAAGTGTGTTTCAAAATGAGCATTATAATTTACCAATGTATAATTTCTCAACCTTCTTCANTTCAATTTTGTCTTATTCTTTCTAGAGCAATGCCACANGAGGCTTCATGTTTTCATTTCCAGAGAAGGGAGAGGGGACTATAAGAGAGAGAGAACCTGGAAGTAGTTGGAAGNTGTGAAGGAATATGATAAAAATATAAAATTCTTAAAAATTAATTTTAAAATAATATTTCATTNCCCTATCTCTGCTTGAACATTAGGAGACCAAAGAGAAAAAAGCACTTCTCTTGACATCCTGTTTCCCTATTTGATGAAGCAGTATTTACCTTATTAATTTAAGCAGACAGAGATAACACCTCCCTGAAGTCTGTGTTCTTTAGGCAAATGTATGATACACACAGGAGAAGCAGCATGGCTTTGTCTCTGCACCATTCCCTCAGCCTTACCTTAACAAACTGGTTTTACCTTAACAAACAGCTTCATTGATTAGAATCAGGTGACTATGAAGTCAATGGAATAATTGTGGATCTTACATCAAAGAAAAACCAATGAATTGTAACTGCTGAAATCATCAAGTAATATCTGAAGCTTATTAACATGAGGAATCAATCAGGGATTGAGAATTCTAAGAATAGTATTGTCCCTTTTCTTGCAGAATTTAGCACCAGTTTCTCCCCTCTTCCTCTGCTGAATACCACATAAAATGTAATCTGAGCATGTTTTGCTAAACTAACCATACGGTTGCTTCCCATTTCTATGCCTCTATAGAATTGAATCCAACTTCCCNGTTTTAAGTGGGATCATCAGCAACAATCCTCGCATTCAGAGTTTTGTGTTGTTATGAATAGAAAATAATAATTGCTTCTTTCTGTTGTTATCACCAGCTTATGTAGTGTTCAAATATAATGATTGCTAAAAAAATAAATGGATAAGGAGAATTGAAAACTGAAACCAGTCATTTAAAAAGGGGTGATGAGAAAGACTATCAAGACAGCTGCAATACATTAAATCAGAGTTTAATTGTTTCAAAGTTTTTCTCAAAATTCTTAAGGGGGGATTGTTGGCATTTTGGAAAGAAAAGGGCAAGCTGTGCCAGGCATTTTGAATTATTTCAAACTTCCCTACATTCATTTTTGCCCTACGTGCTTACTGTTGCTCACAGGGAAAGAGTGGAGATAACAGAACCACCTTTGCCACTCCATGGCCCAGTCTTTGCTTGCAAAACTGTCAAAATATTTTGTGCCTTTGAGCTTGATATGTAACTGTGGAATGGACTTTTCAAGGGGGGAGATAAGAGAAACCTTTCTCATATCACATTGCCCATTTTTTCTTTTTGTTCTTACCATACATGTGTTTATAGAGTATACCTATGAGTGTTAGAATTAAGAAAATGTTGGGAATACTGGAGACTGAATTCAGGGCCTCAACTCAGACTAGCAGCTGTTCTACCCTGAGTTATATCTTCAGCAGAGTTTTTATAGGAGATAGGAGTCTCACTAAGTTGCCCACTGTATGCTTGAGCTCACCCTACAGCCCAAGTGGACTCCAAACCTGCCTAAATCTCCCAAGTAGCTAGGACTACANGATTGTGTCACCAAGCCCAAGTCCTAATGCCACAGTAATTAGAAGATGGGGTTTTTAGAAAATAATGAGGCTATGAGGCTGTGAGATTAGTCCCATTATTAAAGCACTTGAGGAGGTGGCTCTATTATTTCTGTCCTTTCTGCTTTCTGAAAACATAGTGTTCACACCTCCAAAAGGCTCAACAATAAAGTGACCTCTTGAAAGTAGAGAGTAGCTCCATAAGAGGCAGTGACAATGCTGATGAACTTTCTATCTTCCAGAAATAAAATAATGAATACATAAATAACTTTATACATTTTATGAGTATCCAGTATATGTTATTTTGTTATGGTATCTAGAATGCATTATGATATCCATACTAAATGAGACATTTGGCTTTTAAACACCATATACCTGATTATTTTAATTCAACATTATACAGAAAGTTATGTAGCTTAATCAAATTGTCTCTCCATCTANTAGTATACCCAATCAGTTCTCTTATTGTTGTACAGACCAATAAAAGAAATAAAAATCATAAAATTCTTTAGCACAGACCAGCCAGAACTTTTCAAAGCCCCTTCTTGTGACTTCTGCAGCGGTAGGCTGAAAATTATTTAGGTACCATGAAGTTCTGTGGGTTCCTGAGCTAATTTAGGGTTACAGTTATGTTTATGAATGAGCACATATGTAACCACTGAAGATTTCAAACTACAGGTAACACCTCCATGCTAATTAAGACATGCATTTGGATATCTCATAAGACCACATGACATAATCCATATTCTTTTACATGTTGTAAACAAAAATAATAAAAATATAAAGCAAGAGCTGTAGGGCACTTAACTGCATGGCCTAGCATTNCCAAGCAGTAAATCTGGAACCAGGCCCACTGTGNGAAGGTGTGACTATTGAGCTAAGAGCTCANNNAGTACAACAATGCCTTTCATGTCACTGTAACATTGATGCCATCCAAACTGCTCCTGACGAAGTCTTCTAGTCAAGTGCTGCTTTAACTAGAATGAACTCTTCATTATATAATCTCTCTCCTATTTGTAAAGACTATCAGAACAAATATTTTGACATTTATATCAACTTCTGTGATTATTATAAACACTTATGAAAATAAGAGATTAACCTAATTCAGTTTGATTCAATAGATGATTAAGATAACACTAGAACTGTACACTCTATAGGAAGAATAAAGGAAAAATGTTCAACCCATGTGCCAATCACAACAGAAGCTTAAGTCATGACTTANAGGCTTGGGACATTTGGAGAATAGAGAAATACCTACAGAAGTTTCCTTAAGGACAGTGGGCTGAAGCACTATTCAGTCTCTGTGCAATCTACAGATTCCTGTGGAAAAGACACGAATCACAACAATCCAATGCCAGTAAAATAAAAAGAAATAAAATGTCATATTGATAGAAGATGTTTTTATAGAATTCTACAGAAGCTAGAAAATATAACATATGATAACAAGATTTGAAAAAGAAAGTCAGTTCTGCAGGGAAAAGAAAAGAGCTCTGACTAGATAAGAAATGAAAGAATCATTACACAGAACCCTGAGTAATTGGGAAAGAGAGCTGTGTAGCTCAAGAGGAGAGCAGAGATATAAGTGCAATGTAAAGCTGAGAATGTAAGGGAGGATTTTAAATTAGAAATTGAAGACAAGCTGGGAGTTCTTTCTGGTGCCTGAAATAAGTGGACTATAGTATTGAAAACTCTGAAATTAAATACATTGAAAATTCAGAAACTAAATACTGGAACAGGGGTTAAATTCAGTGAATAATAAATAGTGTTTAATAGTTCCATTGAGACATTTTACTTTAACACTAGGTTATCTTTAACTGTTTTAACTAAATTTAACTTCAGTTTAAATGAAAAATATCCATAAAATTATCAAATTTAAAGACTGAGATCAGTCTCTTAATTGGTCTCCATATCAATGGGGTGATCACAGAGCTACTGAATGAGATGTGTGAGGTGAACAGTAGCCATAGTGCATTTTGAGACGATNCAGTAAAATATTTCACAATAGCAAAGAAATTGATCTAGTGGACTTTTTAGGCCTAAAGGTATATACAGGAGAATAAATCCTGCACAGCATGCCCTAGCACAGANTCCTAGAGAAATCAAACAACTTTCATGTTAAAGACGAATGGTTTTATGAGTCAACAAGGATATTAATAGTCAAATTGATAGCAAAAGACAAGAAATTCAATAGCATATGATCAGACCAATGATACAATATATTAGAGTGAGACGTCAATAAGTATATTGAATCTCTGCTCCATTCTGTTTTTACACTGTCTTTGATGCTTGGATTCTAAGATCACTACAGTGTCAAAAAAAAAAAAAAAATGAAACGTTCAACATCTAGAGGTGAAGTCTTGTGAAACTGTCCTCATCTCTGATGGCATATAGACTGGTGTAGTCACCATGCAGGTCTTTCTTAGGCAATCATTTTGTTGTGATTTCACGAGTACAGCTCCCTATCACATCTAGAAGACACTCTCTCAGCAGGAGTCCTGATCCTCTGGTTCTTACAGTCTTTCCACCATCTCTTCCACCATGAGCCCTGATCCTATAGATGTTATAGATGTACTGGACACCAATAGTCACTTACTCTCTGCAGTTTGACAAGTTGTGGACCTTTGTAATAGCCTCCATCTGCTGTGAGTTAGAGGAAGGAGACAGAGGAGTGGAAATGATACAAATACAGTGTACTCATGGATAAAATCTCAAAAAATTTAAAAAAATTTAAAAATGAGATGAAGTGATTTATTTTATTTATTTATTTATTTTAAAGCCCAGAGCAGGAAGGGTAGACACCATAACTGTCCATATCTCATTATCTAAAGCTCACTCTCCATGATATAAATCATCAAGCAAATATAATCTTCCCATATACACAGAAAAGTAGTATATTAGTGTGACAATTGCTACTGTTTTACCATCATAAATTACTAGGTTCTAAAATGTCAACTGATACTTGGAATATTTTTCTGTTTCCCATTATTTGTGGCAAGAAAAGAAAACTTAGCAGTAGAATAAGCTTGGAGACTCATCAGCAGCGTCTTCACTGTAGATCTAAAGTTATCTGAGCACAGCCAGGTAGGGTCTGAGCAATGGATGATAAGTCAGTATTTGGGAGAAAATGCATTCCACAAAACTTGATTTATTAAATGCCAATTGTCAGACTCAATTAGTATATAGTGTGTTTCTCTCAAATATAGCACCCAAAAGTTCACTCTACCATTCAAGATGCATAATTTGGCCTCTAAAAATTACCAATAGATTTGCCAATGTAAAGTTATCTGAAACTGTGGTAGAAATTGTTCTATTACAGGAAATGATATCTTACTTAAAAATTTTCAGTATTTGTCTCCAAAATGCACTGAATTCTGATAATTGTGGCTTTTTATTTAAGCTAGTGCTTCTACAACTCACACCTTCATTATACAAAATAACAACTTTCTAAATTTAGGTACTCAGGGTCAGTACCCTACTTGTTGTCCAAAAAGCATATTGAAGTTCCCAGGTCTTACATTGTTTAGAAAGGAAAAAAGCTGGTAATAAATGTGTAAACATAACTTTCTGTATTATTGAGAAGGGAGTGGGAAGGAGAAATGGGGAGGGCCCTGGAAATCCAGTCAGATAAGAGGATTGTAGTACTGAACACAATATGTGCACATACCCCATGTGGCCAGTGTTTATGGATTGTAAAGTTGTGGTCCAACCTCATCTGCCAAATAAGCATCCTATAAGGAGATAGAGAAACAGCTTGTTGTGCAATATATAGAAAACAATAATGGATGTAGATATGACAGCCAGAGACAAGAGTGAAAAAAAAGAACAATCATGAATAACAAAATGAATTCTAAACTCAGTCCTACATTTTCCAATCTTAGCCATTTCTAAACATCTTTATTATTGAGATTAAAATAGGCTGATGTTATACTAGGTCAATCATATAAAAATATACACATGATGAATATGTACCTATTAAGAATAAAATACACATAGTAATTATGTATACAGTAAAATCAAAGATTAAATATTAATAACCTCAACATTTTTTTTTAAAAATCAAGATTTTAGGATAATGCTCCATTGTGTGATTCTCATATAGTCATCTTAACTAAGAATATGAACTTTAAATCAATCTTACAAATATACAGCTAAGAAAGATTACTTCTAATTCAAATGATAATTTGATTTTATCTCATTGGAAAACAGAGATGAAGCTAAGGCATTAAGTTCAAGCAATTTCTTTGAAAATTGATCCAAGAAAGCTGGTGTGGAAAGCATGGAAAAAAAGACAGGAAAGGAAAAAGACAACAAATGGGAAATTACTGCCCTCGTCAAATTAGACAGAATTTTGTTACGACCAAATATCTGCTAAAAGCAACTTAAAGACAGAAAATTATTTTGCTCAAGATTACATAAGTTTCGGCCCATGGTGAGCTGGCTCCATTGCTTTTAATCTGCTGGTGAGTGGAATCAGGCAAGAAAAATTGGGGCAGCGAGATATGCCCGTCACAGGCATGCTCCTAGAGATACATTTCCTCTTATTAAGCTACACTTTCCACACTGTTTCAGCATCCACATTAAAACATGTTGTGAATAGGCAGGATTAATATGGTAAAAAATGGCAATCTTACCAAAAGCAACCTACAGATTCAATGCAATCCCTATCAAAATCCCAACACAATTCTTCACAGACTTGGAAAGAGCAATACTCTACTTCATATGGAACAACAAAAACCCAGGAGAGCTAAAAGAATCCTGAACAATAAAGCAACTTCTGGAAGCATCACAATCCCTGACTTCAAGCTCTATTATAGAGATATAGTAATAAAAACAGCTTGGTACTGGCATAAAAACCGAGATGTGAACCAATGGAATTGAATTGAAGACCCTGACATTAATCAGCACATGTATGAACACCTGATTTTTGACAAAGAAGCCAAAACTGTACAATGGAAAAAAGATAGCATCTTCAACAAATGGTGCTGGCATAACTGGATGTCAACATGTACAAGACTACAAACACATCCATATCTGTAGCCATGCACAAAACTCAAGTCCAAGTGGATCAAAGATCTCAACATAAATCCGCTACTCTGAACTCGATAGAAGAGAAAGTAGGAAGGACTCTAGAACGCATTGGCACAGGAGACCGCTTCCTAAATATAATACCAGTAGCACAGACACTGAGAGCAACAATTAATAAATGGGACCTCTTGAAACTGAGAAGCTTTTGTAAGGCAAAGGACATGGTCAATAAGACAAAATGACAGCCTAGAGAATGGGAAAAGATCTTCACCAACCCCATATCTGACAGAGGGCTGATCTCCAAAATATATAAAGAACTCAAGAAACTAGACATCAAAATACTTAGCAATCTAATTAGAAAACAGGCTATAGAGCTAAACAGAGAATTCTCAAAGGAAGAATCTCAGATGGCCTAGAGACATTTGAAGAATTGTTCAACATCCTTAGTCATCAGGGAAATGCAAATCAAAACAACTCTGAGATACCATCTTACACCTGTCAGAATGGCTAAGACCAAAAACCCTGAGGACAGCTTATGTTGGAGAGGGTGTGGAGCAAGGGAAACATTCTTCCACTGTTGGTGGGAGTGCAATCTTATACAGCGACTTTGGAAAGCAATATGGTGGTTTCTCAGAAAACTGGAAATCAATTTTCCTCAAGACCCAGCTATACCACTCTTGGGCATATACCCAAGGAATGCTCAATCATACCACAGGGACACATGCTCAACTGTGTTCATAGCAGCATTATTCATAATAGCCAGAACCTGGAAACAACCTAGATGCCCGTCAACTGAAGAATGGATCAAGAAAATGTGGTACATATACACAATGGAGTACNACTCAGCANAGAAAAACAATGACCATATGAAATTTGCAGGTAAATGGATGGAACTAGAAAATATCATCCTGAGTGAGGTAACCCAGACCCAAAAGGTCAAACATGGTATGTACTCACTCATAGGTGGATACTAGATGTGAAGCATGGGATAATCAGACTGCAACCTACAGCTCCAGGGAGGAACCTAGGAGGGAAGCATGGATCACCCAGCAAGAGAGAAATGGATGAGAACTACATGGGCTGACTAGAAGTGAGGAGGAAGAAATGGGGGGCAAGGGATGGAGGTTGAGAGTATAAAGGAGTGGGAAGTTCGAGTAGGAACAGGGACAGAGAGAGAGAGCAAGGAAGGAGATAACATGATAAATGGGGAAAACACAGGAATAGGGAGAAACAGGAGCCCAATCGATGGGAGACAGGGGGCCCTCTATGAGCAAGGGACTAAGAAATCATGATTGCTCCTTTGACAGCCTTAAAAGTTTTCATAGTCACCAAAGCCATGAAGCAGACATTGATATTTACTAATAAGTCAGGACAAAATAATACCTCAAACAGCACATATATATATATGTGTGTGTGTGTGTGTGTGTGTGTGTGTGTGTGCATATATATACATATGTGTAAATATATATGCTTCTACTTAATATATTTTATACTTATATAATATAATTCATTTATAATTTTTATTAATTATAATTTATAATATATTTTATAATATAATATATTTATATAATATAATATATATATTAATTAAGCTACATGTCAATATGTCAGTAGTTAACCTTTTTCTGATGTGGTGTTGGCTTCTCTAATACTTCAGGTACCATTCCTAACTGAATCATTTAACTATTGATTTTGGACAGTCATACTACTTCCAATCAGAAAAATGCGAAGGTGTACCTCCTAGTAAATTTTTAACTAGAAGTAAATTAAGCTAAGCAATTTTAAATACCAGAGATAAAACATTAAGTGGAGGCAGCATTTAAAAATGTGACAAGAGTTCTAATCAAAAGACTTCAAATTGATTTCTTTTTAATTTTCTTTATAAATAACAAAAAATCACATTCAGAGACTACAGTGCTAGGGAATCATTTTCTAATGTGTAGAGAATATTTAAATAAATATTATTATTTATATTTTAAACCTTTGAAATAGTTTTATTGAGGTAAAATTTATATTCAATGAAGCACAACTCTTTAGAATGGAATGAAGCTTGGCAAATTTGGCAGGTTCATTACTAGACAGTTAGGACTTCTCTCACCTCTACTGAGTCCTGTATTATCTGTAGTTCACCACCCACTCCTCTGACTACTGCCCATGGGAAATTGATATTTAATTTCTCCTGGAAGATTTGCTTTTCATGAAATATACATGAATGAGATCATATCTAGTATCACTTTTTGTGTTTTTCAGGTCTGACTTCTTGGCTTATCTTTTAACTCTCTCTCTCTCTCTCTCTCTCTCTCTCTCTCTCTCTCTCTCTGTGTGTGTGTGTGTGTGTGTGTGTGTGTGTGTGTGTGTGTGTGTGTGTGTGTGTGTGTGTGTTTAGATGTATGAGTACGGGTGCTTATACGACATTGTGGGAGTCAGGTTACAATATCGTGTACCAGTCAATCAGTCTTGCCTTCTACCTTGAGGAATGCTTCTATCTGTCTGTCTGTCTATCTATTTCTCTCTCCCTCCCTCACTATCCCCCTCCCTCTTTCTTTCATTTTGCATGGAGAAAGGTAAGAATATAGCTAGGAATCTGGTTTGAGTGACATAAAGCTTGATTAGCTCAGGGACCACATTAGCAACCCTAATCATGGAAACTTGAGCACTTTCACTTTTTTACACAAACAAAGCAACAAGAAAAATAAGGAAAATAATCATAACATGGTCACTGAGTATTGCCTGGAATGGAAACTCTGTTGCAGTTCATTCCTTCATGTACTGTTATTATTCGGGGGCTCAGATAGTTACAGAATTAATTAACTAGAGCGAAACGGGGACTATCTTGAAGACACACCAGATAGGTATTTAGAAGAGGCATAGGTTTGTGAGAAATTTAAGAACAATGCCCTGAGTGTCTGCTCTCTGGAAACAATACACTTGTACATGTTGCTGTGAGAAGAGGAGCAAGGTGAAGAAAGATTTGAACTTTAGGCAATATACATGTTTAAAATAAAGAATGGATAACATCAAAGGGAGCGAAGGGAGAGTCTGTGATGGGATGTGATAGGAAAGGCTACATTTTCCTAATAAGCACATGAAACATCCAAATTTAGTCTGCGGATATGTTCTCATCTTTTAAGACTGATCCAGAAGATGGTATCACCCTGTCCCTGAAAGTCTTCCCAGCCCTGGAGTACTTCTTCATACAAGGTGTCTGCAGTGGCCACTGGCAGCTGTTTGCTCCAAGTTGTACCGCAGAGGACTCTTAAACACCAGAAGAGACTCTGGACAAACCCAGTTCACATCCCAGTTATTTTTACCTCTTTACAAACTGTGCTGTTTCAAAATCTGCCAGCATCTAGACGTTTCTCTCTGTGGGACAGACAGTGCTTTGATTCATCTAATCTCGATGAACAAAACACTTCAGAGGAACAACAGGTAAAAACTGATCAAAGGCTATCACAGAACCGATCATTCTCTGTAAGAGCTCAAACAACATCCTAATATTGCCTGTGCAGCTTTCAGAACTCTGCTTGAAGAGGGGAATTTCAGTTCTGTGGGTTAATCCGGCACTCTCAGTAACAGCTGCTTGATGAGAATGATCAGGGAGAAGGAAAAGGAACAGACAAAAGCAGAGGGGAAAGCAGTATTCTAAGAATGTTGTGTTTTTCCAGCAGGGGGCTTGGGCTTCCAGACACCCCCTAATCCACTGGATNTCCATGCAAATTCTCANTTTACATCTTTTCTTTTTAAACTATTTCACCTTAATCCAGGAGGGAGGAATACATATATAAAAAGGGCAAGCCATCTGGGTTTCTACACTAAGGAATCTAAAATATGGAATTTGCATATGTTATTTATTCTCCCTTACTGAAAACATATAAATGCCTTGGGGGAAAGTTTGTGATTAACTTTGAAATATCTTGTATAAGAGTTCACAGTGTTGGTATCCTCTGTTCCCACAAAAATGAAAAGATCATGGAATGCCAAGACAATTTGCAGAGAAATCCAATCTTTCTCCCACACTAGCAGGTTCCTCTTAACCTCATTTCTTCTTCTTCTTGTCTCTGTTGTTGTTGCTCCCTCTCCCCCTCCCCCTCCGACTCCCCCTTTCCCTCCCCTCCCCCTCTTTCTTTCTCTCTCAACGTGATAGCCCTAAGCTTCCATTCACTGATCAGTTTTCTACAGGGGAACTGGCCAATCCTCCGGGGTTATAGCGTGTCCATGGGTCTGAGATGTGTATAAGAGACAGCTCTGCCCCACACTAGCTGTAACATGTCCCCACCCAACTTCATCTCCTTCTCCTCCTCCTCCTCTTCTTCTTCTTCTTAATATAGATTTCATTTTCCATTTTAGCCTGTGATATTTTCTCCAGTCGCTATTGTACAATAAAGTCAACCTGTGATGCTTAAGAGTTTCTGGAGTCTGTCATTGTGATTTATATTGGGGACTTTTGTCTTTGGCTGTCAGAATCCCTGCCTCCCTTCCTGTGAACTGTCCACNCTTTTCTTGCTGACAATCCCATCTGCATCTTTCTCCTGTTTATCACTTGCTTTCTGAAGTCCAATAAGCACTTAAGTTAGCTACACAGAAGTATGTGAGGGAGTAAAGGAAAACTGGAGTTATCAGATCAAGGAAGAAAAAGGACTTTGTTTATTGCAATGGAGAAAAATACTTACTGAGGTGAGGGGTATAGGAAAGTGTGTTAGGGGTAAAGGNAAAGGGGTACTAGGACAATTTGTGGAAGTAAATAGTCATTTGAAAAGTTATAAAAACTGAAGTTCATGAGGTGGACATTAATGGTGCCACAACTATCATAACAGAAGGAGTGGCATGAGCTGAGATCAGCCTGGGATGCCTAGTAATTTTCAGGACAATCTGAACTGTAGAGTAAGACTGTATTGTGTTTCAAAATAAATAAAAACAAAATAGAAATTAATAAATAAAATTCAGTAGATGGATAGGAACAGGTCGGGTGTGAGATTAGGTGTTTAGATTNAACTCCGTTAATGATCGATTAAAATTGGGCATATATGTATGAAGGAGTTATGTATCAGTCAGCTGTCCATCACTGTGTTAAACATCAATCAAAGAAACAAAGAGGGAAAGTTCTTTAATTTTTGTGTAATGAATATATGTGAGTGCTCATGTGTATGCATATGGCCCACTTAAGTGTCTGGTGCCCGAACAGGCCAGAAAAAGGCACTGACATCATTGGAGCTGGGGCTTTATGAGCCTTCTGGGTTAGATGCTAAGAACCCAAATGTACTTCTTCTTCAAGAGCAGTTCCATTGAAAAATACTTTTGCTCAAGGTTTCTGTGGTGTGACTGTTTGGAGAGGACTATGGGGAAGCAGAAAAGCACAACAGTAAAAACTGTTGGTGGAGGAAGCTGTGAGCATCTTAAGGCAAAAAAAGGATGGGGAGGGAGAGATGAGAGAGAGAGAGAAAGAGAGAGAGAGAGAGAGAGAGAGAGAGAGAGAGAGAGAGAGAGAGAGAGAGAAAGTGTCCTCAAATCCCCTTCAAATGCATGCTTCCAGAGATCTACTTTCTTCAACTGTGACCCAGCTCCTATGTCCACCACCTCCCAACAGTGCCACCAGCTGGAGACTAAGCTTTCAATTGCTTTTTTGTGAAAAATCCAGGTTGGAAAAAAACAAAAACAAAAACATCTCTGAAGATTNAAAGAAAAACACAATAAAAAACAAAATATGTTTTAAACACTGAATTCTGGAGTATATTTGTAGTATCACTTCCTATACACTTTTCTTGAACTGTTTCAACTGGCTGTGGTGTGATGAACTGATGGTTTTAGTGTGTCTGTACCTGTATGGAGGTTTCTGTCTAATTTTAGTGTAACCTACAAGAGCTTTTGGAACATGATCTGAAGATGTGCTCCTGTCATCCCAGCACTAGAGAAGCTGAGGCAGGAGAATCATGAGTTTTGGGTTAATTTCAATGATCCTAATTAAGAATATACACCCCAGGATTGCTTAGTACTTAGATCTCAAAATCAAGAATTCACAGTTTCCAGTAACCTTTAGCACCATCTGTCTTTGGAAATTGGAAAATTAGTACAGGAGATAATACAGAAAATAAATATGTCACATGAGATATTTAAAATATCTGCATACACAGCAAGTTGTGTATGTCAAAACCATTTCCTAAGCCCCAAACCTCTACCCAGACTTCAGTGAGACATCAAATGAAGAATTAAGCCACCTCTCATCAGCACAAAGAATAGCTGGATTTCCATGCTAGTNAATTGTCAGTTAAATTTGATGAAAAAAATCTCACCAGCATGCCTAAAATAATAATGAGCTCAATCAAAATATACAGAAGGCTATAGGATTGATTTTGGCCTCATTTTATTTAGTAAGTTTCAATATTCTGAATTTTGGTTTTATCATTTTTACTTTCTGCTACTAGCAATGTGAAAATATAAATATATGGAGTTTCCTAAATATTGTTGCCTTCTTATATATCCAATTTAAAAAGCAAAACTAAGGCCAGAGAGATGGATGGCTCAGCCTTC
>LZPO01055635.1:4347-17480 GCA_001675575.1 Neotoma lepida | reverse complement strand
GTACATATATTTCTACTTTTGTTTGAAGTATTTTTTATATTGATACAAATGTAAAATTATATTTGTCNTANGTATGTATGTTCTACCTCTGTTTAGGATATTTGTATATTGATATATATCTAGGACTATTGTTATATTGCATATTGCACTATATATACATTCCTACCTCTGTTTAAGCCATTTTGGGTATTGTCACAATCTTGAGGTCATTGTCCTTATGGTACATCTGCTTACAGACAATTTATCTTGTTATGTGAAGCCTTAGTCCTTAAGTTATTTTAGTAGAGAAGACTTACGGAATTATAGTCACTCAGGCTTGTCATTTCTATAGTTATGTTAGTTAGGTTCTCCAGACTTACAGAAACATACATCAGATGGATAGGTAGTCTTCAAACACTTCATAGACCTAGAAAATATGGCATTTAAATGTTTTGATAACTTAGAATTCTGTTGATATGAGACACAATTGCTCCTGGCAGCACTGATCTGATCCCGAGAGAATGTTGGGCTTCTGAGACATTTCCTTTTGGAAGTTTGTCTTCTTCTTGGCACAAAAAATGGCCTATTGGAAAAAGAACTGCCCTTGCATCAACCTCTGACAGTATGAATACTGTCCCTTTGGTATGAGCAGGACACAAGGAAAAGTGACTATTGAACTCTGCCAAGACAGGGTAAAATAGTCTTTCAAAAAACATGCTTTTGAAAATGGTCTGACAGATAATCTAGGCCTATCGCCAGTTTGAATGTACCAATACTGAGAAATTCTAGGTGATTGTCCAGGCTGCCAGCTGTCTCTGTCTACTCTGGCAAGACTCCTGAAAGTTGCTTGCATCCATCTCCCATTTCTCAGGTGTTATTATATTCCTTCTCAGGTCTTTGATGGGATTGAAGACTAACAGTTATAGTTACAATCTTCTTGTATCTTAACTAGAACATATTAAGTATTAGATTCAGGTTCTTTAGGATAGGACACTTTTGGAATGATCTCTGTAACATGCCATTTACCTATGCTCTAGACTTCTCTAGATTTTAGTATTTTAGTATGTGTCTCTTGTTTGATGTTGTTTGTGTTGATTGTAGTTCCATCTTGTCTAGGTCNTTATCCCTTATTCCTCCTGGACAATAGTTGATAATCATTCCTATTGTATATAGTTTTGTATTAGGCTAGAATTTTCTTATTTAGACAAAAGGGGGAGATGTAGTGGGCAGCAGTTCCAGATTTGACCTGGAAGCACAAACCCTAGTGAGGCTTCCAGCAACTACCATGCTTACCTAGGGCCTCCCCTGGAGTGGGCCGAGATGGGAGCCTTTAAGACTGGAGATCCGTCTGTGCCGGCTCCCTTTGTTCCTGAATCCTGGATGCTGGATGGTAGACTGAGTGGAGTTCTCCAGAGAACCCTGCTGGACTGCACCTCACCTCTCCTGGACCCTGTAACCAACCCCTTTACTGGCTGTAAGTTATCCCTAAATAAATCTTCTATTAACTATGTGGAGTTGCCTTAATAATTTTCCACTATAAAATGTGGTGATATATTGTGTACCCTAATAAAATTTGTCTGAAGATCAGAAGACAGAACAAGTCACTAGATTAAACATAGAGGCCAGGCAGTGGTGGCATACACCTTTAATCCTAGCACTCAGGAGGTAGAGATCTGTCTGGATCTCTGTGAATTCAAAGCCACCCTAGACTATGTGAGATTGACTCAGTCTAGGAGAGAAACAGAGCCAGGCAGTGTTGGCACACACCTTTAATCCCAGTACTTGAGATCTCATGCCTTTGCTTGGGAAGTAACATGCCTTTAATCTCAGCACTAAGAAGGAAGTGATATGGTGGGTGGAGAAAGGTATATAAGGTGTGAGGAGACAGGAACTAAAGCTTTTCAGGCTGAGGAATCCTAGAGGGTAAGATGTGGTAGGGGCTTATTTCTTTGTCTCTCTGATCTTTCAGCATTTACCCCAATATCTGGCTCTGGGTTTTTTATTAAAAGACCAATTAGCAATTCATGTTACAGACATCCCATTTAGGGCTGTGTGTTCCAAGGACTCTCTCTCTGCATAATATCTGGCTGTGGATCTCTGCATCTGTTCCCATCTGCTGCCAAAGGAAGCTTTTCTGATGATGAAAGAAAAATGCATTGATCTATGAGTATAGCACAATATCATTAGGAGTCATTTTATTGACATATTTTTTAAACCAGTATGTTTTGTTTTACCCTAGGTTTCTTGTTTCTGGTTCTTGGTCACCCAAGCAGTGTTGGGTATGGGTTCTGTCCCATTAAGTCAAATCAGACATTGTTTGGCTACTCTCACCAATTTGGTGCCACCATTATCCTAGCATATTTTGCAGGCAGGGCAGATTGTAGGTCAAATGTTTTGTGTCTGAGTTGGTGTTTATATTTCTCTTTTGGTAGCCTGCAGAGTGTCTTCCCACACTAAAGACACTAGAAGGTAGGAGTGACAGCTCCATGAAGGCACCAGGTTGACTTCTCCATAATCAATGAGTGCTGTGGGTATTGTCCTTAGCCAAGAGGCCCAACAGTCAGTTTGTGGAAGTAATCCATTGTCTTAGCAACAGTCTGAGTTGTTTGGGGATTTCCATGGGGCCACCTTGGCCAACAACACAATTGAATGCAACAGAATCCCAGTACTGGAAGTCTCCTTTGGTAACAAGAGGTGGCCAGTTGGGACTCCTATTATTAGGAGAATTTATTTGGATCACCTTCATACATTTTAGAATGTTTCCACTACACTAGGTTTCTATATTATCCCTCAAATGCCCCTTAACTCCAGCTGTCTCCTCTCATCTCTTCCATTAATCCTACCTCCCCTCTCCCTCCCCACCTGATCTTCCCATTTCAATCCCCACTTGACCCCAGCCTACCCACAAAATGAATTATATTTTCCCCTCCCAGGGAGATCCATGTGTCCCACCCTAGTCCCTTCTTCTATATCTAATCTCTTTAGGTCTATGGATTGTAGGTTGGTTATTTATTTAATGGTTAATATCCACTTATAAGCAAACAAATTCCATATTTATCTTTCTGGGTCTGTATTACTTCATTCAGGATGATCTTTTTTTCTAGTTCCATCCATTTGCCTGCAAATTTCATGTCATTTTTTAACAGTTGAGTAATAAAATGTACCACACTTTCTTTATCCATCCTTCTGTTGAGGGACATCTAGGTTGTTTCCAGTTTATANCTATCATCAATAAAACCACAAAGAACATGGTCAAGCAAATGGTCTTGTGGTACAATCGAGTATCCTTTAGCTATATGCCCAAGAGTGGTATAGCTGGGTCTTGAGGTAGATCAATTCCTGACTTTCTGAGGAACCACCATATTGGTTTACATAGTGGCAGTACAAGTTTGCACTCCCACCAGCAATGGAGGAATGTTCCTCTTGTTCCATATCCTTGACAGCATAAGTTGTCACTTGTGTTATTGATTTTAGCCATTCTGACAGGTGTAAGGTGGAATCTTAAAGTTGTTTTGATTTGCATTTCCCTGATGGCTAAGGATGTTGAACATGTTTTTTATTTAAAATTTTATTGGTTTTACCAACCACAGATCCCCCTTTCATTCCACCTCCTGCTCCACCTACCCCCCTGCCTTCCCTGGCACCAACCCACTCCCCCATCCCCTCCTCCAAAAGGGTAAATCCTCCCATGGGGGAACAGCAAAGCCTGGTACATTCAGTTGAGGCAGGACCAAGCCCTTCCCCCCTGCATCAAGGGTGAGCAAGGTGACTGACCATAGGTAATGGGGTCCAGAATGCCAGCTCATGTACCAGGGATAGATCTATCTGAAGTTGAGAATTGTCCTTTCAAAGTCTGTAAAGAATTGTATTGGAATTTTGATGGGGATTGCATTGAATCTGTAGATTGCTTTTGGTAGGATGCTATTTTTCTATGTTAATCCTACCAGTCCTACNGATTCTGCACTAAAGCCATCTGGCCCTGGAGTTTTTTGATTTTTGTTTTTTTAATTGAGAGACTTTTAATGACTGCTTCTATTTCACTAGGGGTTATAGGTCAGTTTAGATTGTTTATCTGGTCTTGATTTAACTGTTGTGGAATATTCCTTTATATTGTGTGAAGATGTGTCACTGTGATTGGTGTAATAGAGTTGAGTGGCTATTAGCTAGGCAGGAAGAGGTTAGGTCAGAGCATGAGAGATCCTTCAACCTTCTGTTATCTTCTTCGATTTCTTTCTTCAAAGACTTGAAGTTTTTATCATATAAGTCTTTAACTTGCTTGGTCAGAGTTACCCCAAGGTATTTTATATTATTCGAGGCTACTGTGAAAGGTGTTGTTTCCTTGATTTCTTTATCAGTCCATTTGTGATTTGTGTATAGGAGGGCTACTGATATTTTTGAGTTAATCTTGTATCCAGCTGCTGTGCTGAAAGTGTTTATCAGCTGTGAGTTCTCTGGTATAATTTTTTTAGGGTCACTTATGTATACTACCATATCATCTACAAATAACAATACTTCTTTTCCAATTTGTATCTGCTTAATCTCCTATAGTTGTCTTATTGTGAACAGGTATGAAGAGAGGGGAAGTCTTGTCTTGCTCCTGATTTTTGTGGAATTGATTTGAGTTTCTCTGATTTAATTTGATGTTGGCTAGAGGCTTGCTATAAACTGCCTTTATTATGCTTATGTATGCCTATTTTATTTCTAATCTCTCCAGGGCTTTCATCATGAAGGGGTTTTGTGTTTTGTCAAAGGCTGTTAATGTATCTAATTAGATGATCATGTGGTTTTTTTCCTTTCAATTGGTCTATATTGTGGAGTACGTTTACTGATTTTTGTATATTGAACCATCCCTGCCTCTGGGATGAAGCCTACTTGGTCATGGTGGATGATCTATTTTATGTGTTCTTGGATTCAGTTTGCAAGTATTTTATTGAGTATTTTTGCATCTATGTTCATAAGGGAAATTGGCCTGTAATTCTCTTTCTTTGTTGGGTCTTTATGTGGTTTGGGTATCAGGGTAACTACGGCCTCATAAACTGAATTTGGCAATGTTCCTTCTGTCTCTATTTTGTGGAATAATTTGAGGAGCATTGGCATTAGTTCTTCTTTGAAAGTCTGATAGAATTCTGCACTAAAACCATCTGGCCCTGTTTGTTTTTTGTTTTTTGTTTTTTTAACTGGGAGACTTAATGACTGCTTCTGTTTCACTAGGGGTTATAGGTTGGTTTAGGTTGTTTATCTGGTCTTGATTTAACTGTTGTGGAATATTCCTTTATATTGTGTGAAGATGTGTCATTGTGATTAGTTTAATAAAGAGTTGAGTGGCTATTAGCTAGGCAGGAAGAAGTTGTGGGACTTCTGGGGACAGAGAGCTCTGGGAAGAAGAAAAGCAGAGTCACCAGCCAGATGCAGAAGAAGCAGGATGAGCAGTACCGTGTAAAGGTAACTGAGCCACGTAAAAGAATATAGAAAAAAATAAATGGGTTAATTGAAGTTCTAAGAGCTAGTGGGACAAGCCTAAGCTAAGGCTAAGGTTTTATAATTACTAATAAGTCTCTGTGTCATTACTTGTGAGCTGGTGGCCTAAAGAAAAATCCAAGTACATTTAACTTTGGTAAGTGGTATCTATCCAGAAAATTACTCATTTTAGATTTTCCAATTTGGCGGAGTACAAGTTTTAAAAGTATGTCCTCATGATTCTGTGGNTTTCCTCAATGTCTGTTATGTTCCCCTTTTCGGTTCTGATTTTATTAATTTGGATATTCTCTTTTAGTTTAGATAAGGGTTTGCCTATTTTGTTGATTTTCTCAAAGGACTAACTTGGTTTCATTGATTCTCTGTTTTGTTCTCTGTTTGTATCTTATTGATTTCAACCCTCAGTTTGATTATTTCTTGCCCACTGCTCCTCTTGGGTGTGCTTCCTTCTCTTTGTTCTAGAGCTTTCAGGTGTGCTGTTAAGTTGCTAGCATGAGATCTCTCCATTTTTTTTTTAACATAGGCAATTAGTGCTATGAATTTTCTTCTTAGCACTATTTTCATTGTGTCCCATAAGTTTGTTTATATTATGTATTTATTTTCATTGAATTCTAGAAAGTAATTTTTTTATGTTTGATCTTGATCCATTTTTTCATTCAGTAGAGAGTTGTTCAGTTTCCATGAATTTGTAAGCTTCCTGTTGTTTGTTTTTGTTGATATCTAGCTTTAATCTGTGGTGGTCTGACAGGATGCAGGGAGTTATTTCAATTTTCTTTTATCTGTTGAGACTTGCTTTGTGTCCAAGTATGTGGCCAACTTTGGAGAAAGTTCTATGAGGTGCATAATAGAAGGTATTTTCTTTTGTGTTTGGGTGAAATGTTCTGTAGATATGTTAGGTCCATTTAGTTTATAATGTAGGTTAGCTCCAGTATTTCTCTGTTTAGTTGTTGTCTGAATGACCTGCCCATTGGTGAGAGTGGTGTACTAAAGTCTCCCACTATCAGTTTGTGAGGGTCAGTATGCAACTTAAGGTGCAACAATGTTTCTTTTACAAACTTGGGTGCCCTTGTGTTTGGGGCATAGATTTTAATAAATGTAACATCCTCTTGGAAGTTTTTACTTTGATGAATATGTAGTGTCCTTCCCTATCTCTTCTGATTATTTTTCTTTGATGCCTATTTTGTCAGATATTACAGCTTACTTTTTTAGCNCCATTTGCTTGAAATATCTTTTTCCANCCTTTTATCCTCAAGTGNTATGTATCCTTGATATTGATGTGTGTTTCTTTGATGCAACAGAAGGATAGACCCTGTTTTTGAATCCATTCTGTTAGTCTGCCTTTTTATTGTGGGTATTGAGACCACTGATATTGAGAGAGATCAATGATCAATAATTGTTGATTCCTGCTATTTTGTTGTTGTTGNTGGTGGTGTGCGTGTTTTCCCCCCCACTTTTTTANTTTGCTGATGTGAGATTATTTATCTCCTGTGTTTTCATGGGTAGAGTTAACTTCTTTTAAGTTGGAGTTTTCCTTCTAACACATTCTATAGGGTTGGATTTGTAGACNGATATTGTTTAAATTTGGCTTTATCATGGAATAATGTTATTTTCTCCATCTATGGTGATTTAAAGTTTTGCTGGGTAGTCTGGACTGGCATCTATGGTCTCTTAGAGTCTGCAGCACATCTGTCCAGGCCCTTCTGGGTTTTAAATTCTCCATTGAGAAGTCGGGGGTCTGTCTCTTATACACATCTAGATGTGTATAAGAGACAGCCTTTGTTAAGAACTGATACCATGCCGGGCGGTGGTGGCGCATGGCTTTAATCCCAGCACTCGGAGGCAGAGCAGGTGGATCTCTGTGAGTTCAAGGCCAGCCTGGGCTACCAAGTGAGTTCTAGGAAAGGCGCCAAAGCTACACAGAGAAACCCTGTCTCAAAAAACCAAAAAAAAAAAAAAAAAAAAAAAAAAAAAAAAACCACTGATATAAATACACATATAATTTTTATTAAAAATTTATTTTGGGGACAAAATATTATCTATCCCATGCTGGCTTCATGTAGCCTAGGATGATCTTGAATTTACAATCCTCCTGCCTCTACTTCTAGAGTGCAGTACTTAAGTTGTGCACCACCATGCCTGCTTTATGCAATGTTGTGGATCGAACCAAGGGATTTGTGCATGGTGGGTNTGGTAGTTTGAATGTAATTGGCCTCCATAATCTCATAGGGAGTGGCACTATTGGGAGGTGTGGTCTTGTTGAAGTAGATATGGTCTTGTTGGAAGAAGTATGTCACTGTGGGAGTGGGCTTTGAGGTCTCACATGCCCAAGTCATGCCCAGTGCCTCAGTCCACTTCCTGTTGCCTTCTGATCAAGATGTAGCCAGCACCATGTCTGCCTGCACATTGCCATGCTCCCCACCATGATGATAATGGACTGAACCTCTGAACTGTAAGCAAGCCACCTCAATTTCTTATTTTCCTTGTAAGAGTTGCTCTGGTCATGTTGTTTCTTCACAGCAATAGAAATCCTAACGAAGACAATAGGTAAGCTCCACTTTTGGGGGCATTCCCTTTTTGTCCACCTCCATCATGTGTACGTGTGTGTGTGTGTGCATGCAGTATGTGTACAGCCAGGTGAACCTCTGTTCTTAGGAACCATCTACCTTGCTTCTTAAAGACAGGTTCTCTCATTGGCCTGGAGCTTGCTGAGTAGGCTAGGTTGGCTAGTCACCAAGTCCTAGGGATTTACATGTCTCTGAGCACCCAGAGCTAAGATTACAAGGTAGTGCTACTACACATAGCTTTTNTCTCCCCTCCTCTATCTATCTAAAAAGTGTGTGTTCTGATCTTATGTTCATGGCAAGCACTAAAACTGATTGTGCTCTCTCCCCAGCACCCGAAGTTGTTTTAAACTTCTCACAGCTGCTTAACACAAATTAATGCCACTGTATGTTAATAATTCATATANTGACAAACTTCTGTATTTCCAACAGTATAAAGTTTTAAAAAAATGGCTCAAATCTTTCCTTGGTGTCATGAAATACATAAAATCTGACTTACAATGAACTATAAATCTAAAATTTAACAGTTTCAATAACTCAAATGGAAAAAAATCCAACCAGCCAAACACCAGCAAAATAAATAGGTTAACTAGCCGGGTGGTAGTGGTGCATGCCTTTAATCCTAGCACTCAGGAGGCAGAGCCAGGCAGATCTCTGTGAGTTCAAGGCCAGATTGGTCTACAAAGCNAGATCCAAGAGAGGCACAAAAACTACACAGAGAAACCCTATCTCGAAAAACCAAAAAAAGGGTAACTAATAAATACATGGAAAGCTGTGCCCACATACATTAGAGTCTATAGAAGATAAAGACCAGTGAATTTATTATTTTGTAAAAGATGAAAAAGGCTCTGGTTAAGAAGACAGATGTGGACTCATTTCCTAAATGCTTCCTTCTGTCTTTGGCATATATATCTATGAGAAGACATCTGTAGTTATTTGTTTTCATGATTTTTCTACCCCATGTTTAAGATTCCATCAGTGTGCTTTATTGATATTTTTACTTTCCCAAACAGGAAAGTTATGACTGTGTTCTAGGTGGGTTTTAAGCTTCATAAGCTGCTTACATTTTTTCAAGAAATTCTCTACACAAATATTAGACTTCATCACTGTATAAAAATGTACAGTGGTTTTATTGACATGTACATTCCAATATGTTTACAGCTGCAAGATAATGAGGCACACTCAGTATTGCACTTCATTAAAATTTCAGGCTCAAACTTAACCTAGGAGTTTAAATGAAACTGCTTTTGTAATTTAGTAATTCTTATACAGGACAAACATTGATAGCTTTATATACAGTGTGATACTTATTACATTTATAGGCCTTACTAACACAATTTTTTTAAATAACAGTCTAGGAAATAAACCAGAATATTCCTCTTTTTATCCCCACCCGTGATGCAATTGTACAGGATTACAAAAAGGCAGTATACAATAAACAGTGATTATTTTTTCTTTTTTGCTCAAAAGCCAGCATCATTCTTAGTTCATGAGTATGGTGATCCTTTTATATCAATTATCTATAGATGTCCAATGCTTCACAGGCCAATGACGGTAATGGCCACATGCAAACACCTCACAAGTTTGATATCTTGGTTCAAAAGAAGATAAACCAAAATAACAGGGAAACGTTCCATAGCAAGAATTATGTACACTGTATTTGGCATCATTCTTGCACTGTGAATGGTTCATTTTCACAGATGTAAAATGGTCCCGTTCTTATCCTGAGCAGAGCTTAAACTTCACTGCATCCTCCCAGTGGATGAAGGCAACTGTTCTCTCTGTAGACAAAGAATCTGAATGTTCTAAAAAGTGTGAGCATTTCTGCACACTCCACACCCCAGAGCAAACTCTTCCCCAGTGGGTGGATGAACAACATGGAGTGGACATTCAGTTCCTTCTAGCTGTTTGCCTTTGGGACCTGTATACATTTTGAAGGAGGTAAAGGAATATAATTTTAAAACACACACACATAAATGTCATATGAATAAAAATAAAGTTATTCAAAGAAATAACATGACTATGGATAAATAAACTAATAATAATTTTCTTCTTACCACAAATATGTTCACCATGAAAACTGCAGCATGACAGATCATGTATCTACATCAGACAATAGTAAGTGAAATGGCCCCTGATCCAGAACATCCTACCCAGAGGACCACTGAGCTACAAAGCTTCTTCTACTGGTAGATGAGATGGATAATTCATTTTAAAGTAAGGAGCAATGAGCAAAAGTGGTCACAAGAATTTCTCATCTTAACTTAGCAGAAAATTATTCTACATGGGAAAACAGGACATTTTTGTGAGGGAAGTTTTTTTTTTANCAAGTAAAATCAAACTTAAATATAAATAAACCATATTCACATCTACATTCACTGAAGAAAAATTTGTACACTGGCAAAATGAGAAGACTGGTAATGAGTGTCATTTGTTAAAAGTGTCTGAAGAGAGATTAGTAGCAAAGTCAAGATGAGTTTAAAACATGAACATTACAATAATAGACTGTAGTAATCTGGAAAGAAATACTGTGGGAAAGACACAAGTTTGAAATCAAGTAGACTTATACTAATGTAAAAACAAAACCTGACCTTTTCTATTAAAAAAAATTTAAACTATATTATAAATAGATAGCATGGTATAAGTATGTGATTAATGTCAGCCAGTATTACCATTACTGAACCTTGACAGACTGATCTTGTAAGAAGTGGGCAAGGCATGGGTGTAGGTATGTGAAGAAAGCTAATCTCAGAGGAAAAACCAGTTGCTGGCTTGAGCAATGGTCTGAGCTGACAGTGACCACAGAGTTATACGGGACTTTGAACAAATACAGGCACAGGTCCAGGATGGGTCAACAAGGGAGGGCACCAGATGCTGGATAATGAGTTAATTATGTTTGTCATATATTATAAACTACAGCAGGCCTCCCATCTCAAACAACACTGTAGTGCAGGCAATGATACCATCTGTGGTGGCTTCTGCTTACTGCAGTGATTGGGTTTCCACAAGATATGGGGCCATTTACTTCATCATCATTCACTGCATAAGTGTGTGATAGTGTTGCCAGGTACTTGGGATTGAAAAGATGAACAGTACATGACCTGTGTTTTCACGGAGCTCAAACATTACTACAGTGAGAAATAGTAACAGTAAAAGTAAAAACAAATAAAATGAAGTAAAACACTTGGAAGCACTCCGGTGCTTACCACGGAGGCACTGTCCTTTTAATTTTCTCATCACAGCAATTCAACCCTATTATCACCTTTTTTTTTTTTGTATAAAGAGACTGAGGTGCAATTAACTTAATTATCCTGATACCTAGATGTCACTCATTAGATGGACACAGCAATATTTTACTTACATGGTGGTATGAACATTAAATATACTGGCACCCACGGTAATAAAATCTTTTGAATGGACATATGGGAATTATATTATAGCCTGAATATTCCGATGGCCCCCAAATTCATAGCCTGAAACATAGTCAAATCACCAATGTGATGGCATTAGGAGGTGGGCCCTGGGGATGGGACTGAGTCAAGAGAGTGGAGCACATAATAGGAATGGAATCACTCCAAGTGAATGGACCCGGGAGGCCTTCTGTCCTATGTGAGAGCATAGCAAGAAGGCACTGACTAGAAACAAGAGAGTGGGCCCCCTAGACACTAAGCACCTTGCCAGAACCTTGATGTCTGACTCGTCCAACTCCAGAATGGTGACAGATACACTTATTAGTAAACTTGTGAATTCATGACATTTGGTAGAGACTCTCAAAAGACTGTGGCAGTGTACTTCAGCTCCTCACCTCTACTCCCGTCCTCATCTACATATTAGATGGGATCATGCATAGAGTTGAGGGTGGTCAGAGAATTGCTCCTCTATTCCTTTAAGCACACTGCATATGGCTATCTTCTCTACTGCTGTCACTGTACTCTGTTAAATTCTATTCATTCCAATTCTCTGGACAGTTGACAAAGCGGAAGGTGTGAGGCTAGGAGAGCAAATTTTAGGCTACATGTATCAGCTTGTGCCAGTTCACCAATTTCTTTAGGCTCAACTTTCAATGTGTGAATGTAAAGATAATACTCTCTACCTTAGAGGTTCGCAAAAATTAAATAAGAAAATGAACATGAAAATGCCCAGGGGATGAATATTAATTAGTTCCTTTCTTTTGCCTTCTTAACTCTTGGGCTCCTCACTCCTGTGATTCACAACTGGAAAGGACAAAGTCCCTTTGTAGTATGTCTTGGTCATCTGCACACACATGGAAGCCCTGCATTGGCTTGACCTCTCATCTCAACTACTATCCTACCACTGTGTNNTTTGGAATACTTATTTCTTTGCAAAACAGCATTTTTAGCATTTTTGTTTTAAGAAAATACAATTTCCTTCATTAGTAAAATTTGGATTTTTCCCAGATGATTCTGCTTCCCTTTAAATTTTCTAAACTCAAAACTGGTTGTTGCCTAGGCTCCTCCCATGACCTAAGGCCAGGAAGCATAAAGGACTCTCTCCTGGCTCCTGTTCATTTCCAGACTTTGACCTACAACTTCTACTGAATACTCTCCTTTCCTTCAGAGCTAAGACACTCGGATACTCCTTGCTTTTCACTCCATTTGCTGACTTTAGCTCAATCCTCTTCCTCATTATCATGGCTCCCATCTTTATTTACTGACAGTCACCCTAAATACTCTGGTCTCTCATATCATTTTCAATTAGCTTCTTTCCAAGTCTGCTATCAAATAAAGGGGGTTTTGATGGAGATCAGTAAAACAATTTTTATTTGACACAAACAAATGGAAATATATTTCATATAACTTAAAAGTCAAAATGTTAAAGGGTTCTTTTTAATTATAAATCACCTATTTATCTTCCCATCTCTACAATTTTACACCAGTTCTCCTCAATAGTTAATCAATTAAAGTTTTCTTGTTTCTTGTCAATTTTGCAATATGTAAATATGTAAATATTATGCACATATAAATGAGTCTATATCCCTACTTTTCCTTTTTTTCCCAAAGGCAGCACAGTGCAAGCACTGATCTGTGCTTTGCCTTTCTCACCTATGCTATATCTTAGACATCTATGCAGATCAGCACAAAGAGACTCATTCTTCGT
>LZPO01055633.1:26403-63068 GCA_001675575.1 Neotoma lepida | reverse complement strand
TGTTCACCGTTCTCTTTCTCCTTTAGACACACAGAGAGATCAATCCCTCCCTAGGCAGTTAATCAGACTGCTCAGGTCTTGGATGCTGAAGAGCTTAGGTAGAACAAGAAGCCCCCTCAAGTGCTGGAGGGAAGTGAGCTTGCTCCATTGCNTTGTCTGGAAACCCATGGAAGTCAGATGAAGTTGCTGTCTGCTTCCCTGGTTGCTTCTGCTAATTCATTCCATATGTTTCCTCCGCTGCCTAGTGAGACAAATTCCAGTGTCAGGTTGTGCTGGAGACCAAGTCAGAGCAGTTTCCCCTGACATCTCTGTGATCCTGGGCAGACGTGTGCCTGGGGCAGGGCGGCATGACCAGCCAGCCACTTAGGCTCTGTGTGTGTCAGAGAGGATGGACTGGTGTGGTGTGAGGACCTGGGCAAGGCCTCTGGCAGGGCATCCTAGTGTGGAGCCCTCCAACACAGAGGCAGGGGAAGCCCAGGCCTGTCATACTGAGGATGGCTGAGACACCCCTCCTTGGNGCCACTGCGACTATATGAGAGCTGTTTACATATCCCTTGCTCAGCTCACACCATCTTGTTCAGTCACGAATGCTCTTACTTTCCTTTTACCTTNGAGGAATAGGATTCAGAGAAGTCAAGGAACTTGNTGANAATCACCCAGCCAAGAACTGGTGAAGTGTGAACTGAATCTTGTTGAGCAGGTTGTGCACTTTCTTCTCACTGAAAGGGGTGACTGATACAGTTCAGGTGGAGAGTAGGGGAAGTGTGTGGTAGGGAAGGGAGGCATAGTGCAGAGAGAATGCCCAGAATTATTTCCCATGCCCATTCTCATATCCATCCTCTTTTTCATCTGGTGGATGAAGGGCTAGCAGGCTTAGAAGGTCTGGTGGATACTCTGAAATTCTATAATTTGGTTTTTATTTTTAATTAAAATATAATTACATAATTTCCCCCCCTTTCCTTTTTTTCCTTCTCACCACTCCCGTGTCCTGTCTCTTCTTGCTCCATCTCAAATTCATGGCTTCTTTTTCTTTCATTGCTGTTGCTACATATGTTCCTATAAATGCATGAATATATAAATAACCTGCTGAATCCATTTAATGTTGCTCATGTGTATATGACTTCAGGGCTGATCATTTGGTATTGTATAACCACTTGGGGGTTCATCCTTGGGGAAGACAAGAGCAGTTCTTAGTTGCCTTTAAGTCTTTGTGTAGGAGTGGGGACCTGTGGGATTTCCTCTTTTAGCATTTGCATCTCTATTGGTGCCCTTGTTTGGGTCTTGTTTCCGCAGCCGTATTGTTGAAATATTCTGGTCGAAGCTTCCCCATGATTTCTAGGACACAAAATTGTGTTGCAGATTTTCTGGTTCTCCAGCTCTTTGCAATCTTTCCACCGCTTCTTCCTTGATTTTCCTTGAGTGTTAGGGGCAGGAGTTGTGTTCTAGATGTTTCCAGTGGGATTGGGCACCTCAACATGATCAGTTGTTCTCTGCATTTTGACCAGTCAGGGTTTTCTATAATGGACCCTGTTGCAAAAGGAAATTCTTTGATGAGATTGAAGTTACACTTATCTATGGGTATAAGGACAAATACTTAGAATACAGTTAGGAATTTTGTTGACTTATTAAAGTGGAGGTAGTAGATCCTTATTAGCCCTGGGTAGTTGGTTAGCTTCCCAATACCAGAAGTAATTTCCNTCCTAGTTGAGTGGGTCTTAAATCCAATTAGGCAGCTGTTGTTTACTGCCACTACTGCACCCTTAGAGATATCATGTTATGCTAGCCATTGCTGTGATTCATAGACATCACAGCTCAGTAGGACTATAGGTTTCTTCTCTCTCTTGGTAGTTTGTGTAATACCTCTAGCATCTAGCAAGCTAGTCCTCTGGGAGAAGGCTTTCAGGTCAGATCCAGCTCAGGTCCTCCCAGTCATGTGTCCCAAGTACATAGAGTCTTCAGCAATGAGGACTTACCTTCAANCTCTGGGAGGCAGCCAAGAGCAACAGCAGTNGCCTGTATTGTTTTGGTAGTCTCTCTTTGACTCCCCTGACCAATAACTCAAAAGGAGATTCTCAGGCTTGGCACTGGTGTTTTTGTTAGATAATCTAAGGTTCTTGGGGGTAGCATTGTCAGACCAAGTGGATTAACTTCATTTAAACTATATATACACATACATTTATATGCATTATATATTATTTTTGGTAAATAAAAAAGCAATATGATTCCTTATGGCTTTTCCAAATATCTTTAGTATTATTTTTTTTGTTCTTCCTCTATCTCCTTCTGTATTGACCTCCCTCCTGCATTTTATTAAAGCCCTGTTGGGGAATATTATTTTAAGGTGTGTTACTTTTGTTTATGTTGCATTTGTTTAACTCTGAGAAGCTGTGTTACTGTGCCTGTCTAAAACACCTGATAGTCTAATAAAGAGCTGAATGGCCAATAGCGAGGCAGGAGAGAGAAATAGGCAGGGCTGGCAGGCAGAGAGAATATATAGAAGGAGAAATCTAGAAAGAGAAGCAGCCAGAGAAGGAAGAGGACTCCAAGGGCCAGCTACCCAGCTACACGGCAAGCCACAGAGTAAGAGTAAGATTTATAGAAGTAAGAAAACAGGAAAGTCCCAAAGGCAAAGGGTATATGGGATAATGTAAGTTAAGAAAAGCTGGCAAGAAACAAGTCAAGATAAGGTCTGGCGTTTATAAGTAAGAATAAGCTCTGTATGTAATTTATTTCAGAGCTGGACAGTGGGCCCCCNAAAAGACCAAAAATAAACAANAATTATTTTGGTGTACCAACATAGCACTTGTATTTCCATAGGGCCTGAGAAAGATTTTTAAAAAGGGTGGCGGGGATGCGATTCCTTTAAGAGTTTGCTGGGCAGTTTCNGCCAGACAAGTGAGTCCTTGGGCAGCTAGTACATTAAGTAGGAACAAAAAAACTAAGTAAAAATGTCTGCCACAGAGCAAACATTGGTATTCTAGAGCTCTAGGAAGGCTGAATGCAATTCCTGGTCAGACAAATCTCTGATAGGCTGCTAGTTTCACACTTGTTTTTCACAACCCGAGAAGGAGGTGAAGCCAGCTGAGAGCAGTNCGAGGAGGATCCAAGTGTAGGTTAGTNGTTTAAAGGTTTGCTCACGTGGGCAAAAAAGACTGAAGATATGAAGCAAAAGAGTTTCAGACAGAAAAACTTTTAAATGGGTTACAGTGTTTTTAACAATGTGTGTAGGCTTACNAAAAGAAAAAGCGTATAGTCATAGAAATAAATGAATAGTTTAAAAATAATAATGAAGTCTTTAGAGAGAGAGTAAAAGTAATATAAAAGAAAANAAGCCACACAAGATGGGAAATACACAGGGAGTCTGANTCCTGTATGTTGTTGTGCTGATTTTGAATTTTTTGATTGTTGAAAAGGAAAGGACAGCTGCAAAGAGACTTGGAATTGAAAGAGGAACTATTGAAATAAGTCAGTCTATATATTTTAGGAATGCCTTAACTTTAAAAAAGAAGTCAAAAAATATATTTGTCAAATGGAAATCAAAAATGCTTTGGAGTTTTGTTCCCACAGGAGATGAGAGGCTGTAGATTCCTTCAGGGTTAATATGGATCAAGTTTGATCAGGTGAGACCTCCTGAAACATGACAGGTGTAATCTATCAGCAAAGGTTACTGCTGGTCTTCCTAGGACTTGGTCATTATCTCAAAATTTTCTCTCTGGGACCCTAAAGATACTTTGTCCACAGACAACAGGAAACAGTTTGGAGAAAACGATGTCCACATTCCCAAGAGGGGTGTGGAAGGCTTTTGGTTATTTGCTGGGTTATGGGTGTTTGTTATCATTTAGGGAAATATAGAATATTGACACAAATTTAAAGCTATTTTTGTTACACTATGTATGTTTCTACTCTTATCTAGAGGGTTTTTGTATATTGATACAAATTTAAGGTGTTTTGTTACAACATATTATGTCTATGTTTCTATTTTTGTTTGAGATATTGTGCCTATGCAGTTCATTTGGAAATATAGGGTAAAGATATAGTTTTAGAAAGTTATTATTATAAACTATATAGGAAAATCAGGAATGTAGGTTAGTGGTAGTAGATATGTTAGGTATGCTTTCCAGATCATATAGAGATGTATTTTAGATAGATAGATGGTCTTCAAACCTTTCAAAGACCTACAGAATATGGCATTTAAAATGTTTTGTTAACTTAAAGTCTTTCATGACAAGGAGATACATCTGCTCCTTGCAGCACCAATTTACTTCAGAGAAGATGAGCATCAAAGAAACTCCTTATGGAGTTTGCTTTCAATGTGGCAAGGCTAGCCATTTGGGCAAGAAGCTCCTCTTGCCTAGCTTGACAGTATGTTGTATAAAGTAGACATGCAGGACCCACAGGAAAGAGATGCTGAACTTTGCCAAAACAAGGCAGGACAGTCCAAAATTCCTGCTTCACTGAAAAGCTTGCCAGATACTCTAGGCCTGTAAGCNCAAGATGCCCCAATGTTGCAGAGGAACCTTGGGTGACTGTCCAGGCAACCAAATGTCTTTGATGTTGGATAATATTACATCCTTCTGTGTCTTTGATGAAGTTGAAGACTAAATAATTACAGTTGCAGTTTTTCTTAGTCATGGTAAAAAGTAAGTTAGGTGTAAAACTTTGGATTCACTACGATAGGATAAATAATACATTATTTTCTTTGAATATGCTAACTACAAATGGACAGAATATTGTAAATGTAATTCCTACTGGATAATTGTTTTTGTTGTATATAGTTTTACTATGTTAAAGTTAAAACCTTTCTTTTTATTTAGACAAAAAGGGGGGAAATGTTGTGGAATATTATTTTAAGGTATGTTACTTTTGTTTATGTTGCATTTGTTTAACTCTGTGAAACTGTGTTACTGTACCTGTCTAAAACACCTGATGATCTAATAAAGAGCTGAAGAACAACCATCAACAGAGCCCCTCAACCCATTTTTTTCATTTCCTCCTTTGTATCACTTGCTTTTTAAAACTTTCTTTATAACACAGAGCCCTATATTATGTTTTTCTAGCAGATGTAAACTCTCCCAGCACCAAGCCTGGGCAGTACTCATCTCAAAACAAGGAGAGTCAGTGAGGCTGAGGAAGCCAGGGTAGTGGTTTCACCTGGAATTCTTGTCCTTATTTACCTGACCATACACTAATTTCTTACATAATCTCCAAAGTTAATGCCNTTGTCACTGCCACTGACAATTTCCTTGCTATAATCCTGTACTCTACCCTCCTAAGGGATTCATCTGTTTCCTACTGCAGTTCACACCTGATTCCGTAGCTGTGGTACTCTAGGCTCACTGCAAGTTCATACACTTGCCCTTTCCCCACTCATGTGGGTCTCCCAGGTTAAGGAATTATGTGTTTACTACCTTCAATTTCACAGTGTCTGTGTATGATCTAGTACCTGGTACAGAGACTCCATCAGAGTTTGTCAAGTGAGCAAGGGAGAGAAGAAGGGAGAGAAGGGAGGAATCGGGAGGAATTGGCTTGTTTGGGTCTTTTTTAGCTTTAAATTTGCAGGAAATCTTCGATGTGCATATGGGCCCCTGAGCAAAGCTGCACCACACATACACACACCACACACATCACACACACGTACTGACACACTCACCCATACCACATGCATACACACAACCACACATGCACATACTCACACCTGACACACACATATACTTGCATATATTATACATGCACATACACATACTCACACACCATACACAGCACATACAAACACCACACACACAGACCATATATGCACACACACACACACACACACACACACAGACACACACGCACATCTAAAAACTGAACTATTGCCTAGAACTTTCACTCCAGAGAAATTAAAGAGGACTTCACACTTTGTCTCTAGGTTTTAAAGGGAACAGAAGTAAAGTCTATTAAATCAATCTTTTGGCTCAAACATGAAGTTGTGGCACTGTAGTGTGTGTGTTCAAACATACACATGAATGTGCACAGTGGGAGGCTTGAGAAGTAAGCAGACTGTATGTGAGTGTGTGGTATGTATATGTGGTGTATGTGGTGTGTGTATGTATGTGTGTGTGTGTAGTATATGATGTGTGTGGTATGTACATGCAGTGTATGTGTGATGTGTGTGTAGTATATGATGTGTGTGGTGTGTATATGTAGTGTATGTGTGGTGTGTGTGTGGGTATGTGTGATGTGTGTGTATGTGAATGTGCGATGTGTGTATGTGGTATGTGTGCGTGTGTGGTGCATGTGCATCTGAGTGTTTAGTGTGTGTATATGTGAGTGTGTGGTGATTGTGTGTGTATATGTGTATGCATATATGAGTATGTGGTATGTGTGCATGTGAGCATATGGTGTGTGTATGCATGTGTGAGTATNAAGATGGGAAATACACAGGGAGTCTGACTCCTGTATGTTGTTGTGCTGATTTTGAATTTTTTGATTGTTGAAAAGGAAAGGACAGCTGCAAAGAGACTTGGAATTGAAAGAGGAACTATTGAAATAAGTCAGTCTATATATTTTAGGAATGCCTTAACTTTAAAAAAGAAGTCAAAAAATATATTTGTCAAATGGAAATCAAAAATGCTTTGGAGTTTTGTTCCCACAGGAGATGAGAGGCTGTAGATTCCTTCAGGGTTAATATGGATCAAGTTTGATCAGGTGAGACCTCCTGAAACATGACAGGTGTAATCTATCAGCAAAGGTTACTGCTGGTCTTCCTAGGACTTGGTCATTATCTCAAAATTTTCTCTCTGGGACCCTAAAGATACTTTGTCCACAGACAACAGGAAACAGTTTGGAGAAAACGATGTCCACATTCCCAAGAGGGGTGTGGAAGGCTTTTGGTTATTTGCTGGGTTATGGGTGTTTGTTATCATTTAGGGAAATATAGAATATTGACACAAATTTAAAGCTATTTTTGTTACACTATGTATGTTTCTACTCTTATCTAGAGGGTTTTTGTATATTGATACAAATTTAAGGTGTTTTGTTACAACATATTATGTCTATGTTTCTATTTTTGTTTGAGATATTGTGCCTATGCAGTTCATTTGGAAATATAGGGTAAAGATATAGTTTTAGAAAGTTATTATTATAAACTATATAGGAAAATCAGGAATGTAGGTTAGTGGTAGTAGATATGTTAGGTATGCTTTCCAGATCATATATTAGAGATGTATTTTAGATAGATAGATGGTCTTCAAACCTTTCAAAGACCTACAGAATATGGCATTTAAAATGTTTTGTTAACTTAAAGTCTTTCATGACAAGGAGATACATCTGCTCCTTGCAGCACCAATTTACTTCAGAGAAGATGAGCATCAAAGAAACTCCTTATGGAGTTTGCTTTCAATGTGGCAAGGCTAGCCATTTGGGCAAGAAGCTCCTCTTGCCTAGCTTGACAGTATGTTGTATAAAGTAGACATGCAGGACCCACAGGAAAGAGATGCTGAACTTTGCCAAAACAAGGCAGGACAGTCCAAAATTCCTGCTTCACTGAAAAGCTTGCCAGATACTCTAGGCCTGTAAGCNCAAGATGCCCCAATGTTGCAGAGGAACCTTGGGTGACTGTCCAGGCAACCAAATGTCTTTGATGTTGGATAATATTACATCCTTCTGTGTCTTTGATGAAGTTGAAGACTAAATAATTACAGTTGCAGTTTTTCTTAGTCATGGTAAAAAGTAAGTTAGGTGTAAAACTTTGGATTCACTACGATAGGATAAATAATACATTATTTTCTTTGAATATGCTAACTACAAATGGACAGAATATTGTAAATGTAATTCCTACTGGATAATTGTTTTTGTTGTATATAGTTTTACTATGTTAAAGTTAAAACCTTTCTTTTTATTTAGACAAAAAGGGGGGAAATGTTGTGGAATATTATTTTAAGGTATGTTACTTTTGTTTATGTTGCATTTGTTTAACTCTGTGAAACTGTGTTACTGTACCTGTCTAAAACACCTGATGATCTAATAAAGAGCTGAAGAACAACCATCAACAGAGCCCCTCAACCCATTTTTTTCATTTCCTCCTTTGTATCACTTGCTTTTTAAAACTTTCTTTATAACACAGAGCCCTATATTATGTTTTTCTAGCAGATGTAAACTCTCCCAGCACCAAGCCTGGGCAGTACTCATCTCAAAACAAGGAGAGTCAGTGAGGCTGAGGAAGCCAGGGTAGTGGTTTCACCTGGAATTCTTGTCCTTATTTACCTGACCATACACTAATTTCTTACATAATCTCCAAAGTTAATGCCNTTGTCACTGCCACTGACAATTTCCTTGCTATAATCCTGTACTCTACCCTCCTAAGGGATTCATCTGTTTCCTACTGCAGTTCACACCTGATTCCGTAGCTGTGGTACTCTAGGCTCACTGCAAGTTCATACACTTGCCCTTTCCCCACTCATGTGGGTCTCCCAGGTTAAGGAATTATGTGTTTACTACCTTCAATTTCACAGTGTCTGTGTATGATCTAGTACCTGGTACAGAGACTCCATCAGAGTTTGTCAAGTGAGCAAGGGAGAGAAGAAGGGAGAGAAGGGAGGAATCGGGAGGAATTGGCTTGTTTGGGTCTTTTTTAGCTTTAAATTTGCAGGAAATCTTCGATGTGCATATGGGCCCCTGAGCAAAGCTGCACCACACATACACACACCACACACATCACACACACGTACTGACACACTCACCCATACCACATGCATACACACAACCACACATGCACATACTCACACCTGACACACACATATACTTGCATATATTATACATGCACATACACATACTCACACACCATACACAGCACATACAAACACCACACACACAGACCATATATGCACACACACACACACACACACACACACAGACACACACGCACATCTAAAAACTGAACTATTGCCTAGAACTTTCACTCCAGAGAAATTAAAGAGGACTTCACACTTTGTCTCTAGGTTTTAAAGGGAACAGAAGTAAAGTCTATTAAATCAATCTTTTGGCTCAAACATGAAGTTGTGGCACTGTAGTGTGTGTGTTCAAACATACACATGAATGTGCACAGTGGGAGGCTTGAGAAGTAAGCAGACTGTATGTGAGTGTGTGGTATGTATATGTGGTGTATGTGGTGTGTGTATGTATGTGTGTGTGTGTAGTATATGATGTGTGTGGTATGTACATGCAGTGTATGTGTGATGTGTGTGTAGTATATGATGTGTGTGGTGTGTATATGTAGTGTATGTGTGGTGTGTGTGTGGGTATGTGTGATGTGTGTGTATGTGAATGTGCGATGTGTGTATGTGGTATGTGTGCGTGTGTGGTGCATGTGCATCTGAGTGTTTAGTGTGTGTATATGTGAGTGTGTGGTGATTGTGTGTGTATATGTGTATGCATATATGAGTATGTGGTATGTGTGCATGTGAGCATATGGTGTGTGTATGCATGTGTGAGTATGTGGTGTGTGTTTGTGAGTGTGTCATGTGTATATATGATGTATGTATGTGGTGTTCGTGAATGTGTGGTGTGTGTATGTGAGTGCATCCTGTGTATATATGGTGTGTGTGTGTGTGTGTGCATATATATTTAGGTGTGTGTATGTATGTGGTGTATATGTGTATGTGCATGTGAATATACCATGTAGTATATGCAGTGTGTGTATGTGTGTGTGTGTGTGTGTGTGTGTGTGTGTGTGTCTGTGTCTGTGTATGTGAATCAGTTAATTTCTCAAAGCTAGCTTCTTACGGAAGCTCTGAAAGCTTCTCCACGTTACTAGTTTTTCTAAACACGAAACTGTCAAACCTACAGTGGGAAGAAAATTCACAGGCACGGGTCAGAAACGGTGTTAGTTGTGAGCACGTATGGTCCTTCCTGTAGGTCGTTCTCGCAGACAAGTTCACTTGTGCAGTTTCCCATGGCTGCATTTGAATCCAGTTATCCCACACTGGTTCCCAAACATTGCTTGGTGCATGCATAATGACAGATTTCAAAGTCATTTGACAAAAGGCATTTGAGCTATGTTATGCCCATAACATTTGATATGTTATGCAAATTGTTCTTAAATTCTACTGTGGTGATAAGACATGGCCATTGGCTTCATGAAATTTTCATTAGATGCAGAGAGAGAAGAGCAGTGCAAACATACAGAGAAATGATTACATACAATAACTAGAAAAAATGTGATGAGCGCTGTTCAGAAAACTGCCTAGGAGCTACAATAAAGGACCACTGCTGCAGGTCATTGCTCTCAAGTAAGGTACAGGGGGAGGATGAAGGACAAGGGGAAGAGCCCTAAAGACAGCAGGGCCAGCCTTTGCAAAGATCCCGGAGCAGAACAGAGAATAGTGTAGTTAGAATGTAGCAGAAGGCCATCCAGGAATCATCAGCTAAGACAGGGACAAGAGGACCTTCTTAACAGGGTAAGGAGATACATTTCCTTCAAAGCTTAGTCAAAGGGCATGGAGAGTTCAAAGCCAAGGGACGGCCTTCTCCGCTTTATATGTTAATGAGCTCTGTAGTAAGCAGTGGCCTGCAGGGGACCAATGGTAGAGCCAATGACACTAGTGAAAAGGCAGGGACATTCGTCCTAGTTAAGGATAGTAGCCTAAACTGGAGTAGTGGCTACAGAGGAGGAGAAATGGATGCATCCGGATGCATTTGTAGAAAGAACGTGATTTGTTGATGGTTCTGATACCGTGTAAAAAATGAGGAAAGAGTGAAGGAAGTCCTTAAGTTTCTTGTTCCTCTTGACTGAGGTCGCTCTATTCAGACACCGTACTGAGGGTGGAACAATTAGACAGTCAGGGATAACACACGTGGGCCGTTTCCTCCTCAGCTTTCTGCAGACCTCTGATTCACACGATAAGAACTGGTATACCACCGTGGGCATTTTCTAGTGTTTCACTGATGGGAGTCTTCAGATGGGCTCAGGGTACAGACAATGTTGTTGGGACAAGAACAGTATGAGCCTTGGACTGCTGTCATGTGTCCCATATGGCTAACAGAGAAGTTAGGGTTTCAGTTAGAAGGTACAGTGATAATGCAAAGGAACTTTATCAAGGACGTCTAGACACTAATGATGGGAGTGANGACGCACTGTTTCCTCTCAAAAAATTAATCCTCATGATACTCTTACAAGGTCAGCTCCATTCACGACTTCATTGTAGAATTAGGGAAACCAAAGCAGAGAAATAATTTGCCAGAACCATACCACCTGGACAACAGTGGAGGAGAGATCCGAATCCTGATGGGCTCTCTCACAGTGAAGGGTGGATTATGGATCAAAAGAAGAGATGATACCATATGGGAGGGCAAATGTCCCCATTTAATGACTCTACGTTAGGTGGAACACGGTAGTTGAGGAGAGAGAGGAAACAGCACAGAAACAGTAGGCAGTGCTCAAGACAGCATCTGTCTGGTTTTTGTCTTGCCACATACCAGGCAGCTGCTTGGAAGATCCACTTGTGTGGCATAAGACAGCCCATCAGAATCTCGTTTGCTGTAGTCAGGCACACAGGGATTTCCCAGCCAAGGTTGGCATGCATGTGTGTAATGTAAAAGGCTTCATCAGAATATCACAGGGATTAAGGTCCTGTCCTTCCACTCTCCCAGAGATAGTACAAGAAACAAATAAGATAATAAGACACAGCTTGCAGAGTGGGAAGCCAGGATGCTTTGGCCTGTGCTCTCCTTGTCTCCTGGCCCTAGGGGTAAGTCATGCTAATGGCACTGAGCCTCAGTTTCTCCTTTGGAAGGAAACTGGAAATTCTTTCTCTCTTGATGACTCCAGTGAGGCACTCTAAAGGGTGAAGATCGTTCATGGGTAATAGTTCTTGGAGATGGTTCAGCGTTTCACAAACACATGGCTAGTTGGCTAAGTATGTAAGTACATACCAGCCAGGAAATGGCTCTACACCATCCAGACTTAATTTCTGTTGATAAACATGTAACCAGATCTAAGGAAACAAAAATCTGCATTCCAGATTTCCATACGTCTGTGTTGTCTTGTGGGACTATGGTCAATCATCAAAGTGAGCAAATTCTGTTCAGAACAAAATATTCAAAACAGTTAAGAGCTGGAGTCAGAGCAAGGGAAGAAGGAAAGTTGAGAAGCACAGAGAATGCTCTGATTTATTTCCTCTTATNTCTGAGACTCTATTGACTTGTCCAATCACTCTCTTCCTACTTATAGGCAAAGTCTAAAGCAAAACGAAAAGCCTAGAATATTGATCTTTGTGTCTATTTCAGTCCTGGCTCTAATGTTTCTTCACATGTCTTTTTGGAGATTATTTCACCCTGCATCAGAGTCCAGAATGGGAAGCAGGCGAAGCGGTACCAGAGAAGACACGAGAACTCATGTCAGAGGAGACAAGAGGCAGGGATGCTGTGGAGTATACACTTGATGCCCTTTCCAACCTCACATCTGGGTTCCATGTCACTCCTGCATCCACGGTGGCTGATTGAGTTGAAAGGAAGATGAACACCAGGAAAAGCTTGCGTAAGAGGACATGGGAATTTCATCCCATACACCCTTGCAGTGCTGCNCCAAGTTAACCTTGAAACAAGACACAGGCTTAGTGGAGCCCTTATTTCAAAGTTTCATAATCTCCTATTTGACAGCAGCTGGTGGTACAAAGTGGAGAGTCTACTGGATCTGATTATGTAACAGATGGTTCTGTTTTCAAATTTTCTCCAACTGTTCAGATGTTTTTGCACTAGATCCACATTGCCCATCTGATGCTACCCCCTGGGGCTGAGCTTTAATCTGGATTCCAGTTTGTAAGGTTGCTCCCCCACCCCCACCCCACCCCGTCTTAATCTTCCAATAGAAAGAGAATCCCCAAACACTACCAAGCATCCACAGGGCGCAAACAATGACTGCACATGAATGCAGGAGGATTGCTCTCTAGGGCAGGTCTTGCTTCAATCAAATCTCCTGCCAGAGGTGGATTCAATATGCTCTACTTGGAGGAGCCTCAAAACTCAGCTTCAGCAGCCTTGGGGTTGAACAGTGCGTTCCTTTCCTCAGGCAGCTCATGTTAACACATCAAAATTCCTAGTAGCAAATTAAAACTTCTTTAGCAGAGAATAAAGGCCCTGAGTAACTGTGTTACTGGACCATTATGTGTCCCTAATTGTGTCACCTCGCTCCTCAGTNGGGTTTTCCGCTCATTATTTCCAGGTCTTTGTCCCACTGCTGTGCCCTGATGGTCTCCTTATGCTTCCTCCACGCCAGCTGCCTCCAGCTGTCATCCTCTACTCCACCCTGGCTTTCCTGGTGTTTTCATCTTCCTGCCAGCATCATGAAATTTAATTTATAACAAAAAATGTTCTCTGGGCCTTCTTTTCCAATTTCTGGTTTCTTTCACCATTTAGAACCCCCCCCCCCAAGGTTCTCCAAGCACCTGTTCTCCAACACTCTTTTTGTCAAAATTGCCTTTTCTTTGCCCAAGTGTATGATCCCAGTGGACACAAGAAAGAGCAGAGAGGCCCAGAAAGGTTGCAGTGTCCTCTGGAAGTAGGGCAGCTCTGGGGGAGGGATGTGCTGTGTTNGAGATCCAGTGCTGGACCACTGCATGGCATACCAGGCATCTTTCTCAGAAAATAGTGGGGAGGGTGACTTCTAGAGCTATATGATAATGAAGCTGGAACCCCAAAAGTTTTGCACATCCATGGCCTCCCCTTTAAGGAGCAGAGATCCAGTAGACAACTATTTTACATCTCTAGGAACTGTTGTGTCATCTGGCGAAGCCAGTTCATAGGACTGACTACAAAAATCATTTCTAGCATTGCTAAAGGATCACTGGATGGAAAAGACCCCCTCACTATATATATTTCTGCATCTAATGTAAGTATTGAGCAACCGTCATTATGGGGTCAGTGCAAAATGGAAACACAGGTTAGTAGCTCTTGTTCAACGATGACAAAGAAGTATAAGACATTGATTGTAGAACGTTAAGCCAAGNATAGAGCTGACCTGATCTGGAATATTGTTCACTCCCCAATGAGGCTGACCCCAATACTACAGATGTCATGTGACTATGAGTAGGACACTNGACAAGGTCATGCCCAATTAGCAAGATGCAATTTTCTCTATTGAATGAATTATAAATACATCTTCACATAGAAAACTAACTACTGAACAAATACTAAATACTTAATCTTCTTTGTCTTAGTTTTAGTCCTTTTAGTGTTCATGTGTCGCCATATGCTTACCACCCGATGGCAGGCCCAAAGCTTATGTCTGTCATCATAGAATGTAGACAGTATTTTAGCTTTTCTGATTTTTCTATCACCTATATTTACTTCCATGTGAAGATGGAGAGAATTTTACTTAGTAGAATTTTTTCAGTAGAATTATTCTTAGAAATCTATTTTGCACTTATATGGAAGAAATTCTTGATGAACTTCTAGTTAAAACAGAAACCCCTAATGGTACATTTTAGCAGCAGAATATGGTTACACAACTGCTAGGCATAGAACAAGGACAAGAACGTGTGTGGATGCTGAAGGGATAACAGCACAAGAAAACAAAACAAAAGGAAGAAGGGAGGCAAGACTTGATCTCCAAGAGGACAGGATTGGCTCACAAGAAATGAAAAAGNGAGTGATGACTTGTGACCCAACAGTGAAAAGGGGACATCAGGATAATGAAAATTTAAGAAGGGATNTTTTTCACNTGTTAGATATTTTTCTAGTCTCTGATACAGCATTTTTAACAGAGTGTAGATTGTGTATACTAGAGTCTTAGTGCGCCATATGTAATCAGATGTGCACAATCAATTGCGGAGAATGTGACTAGATGGTGATATCTGGTGTTCAACCACAAGGCAGAATCTGCACCCAGAACGCCACATCAAAAGGGACCCAAGACTGTAAGATCCTTCAACATTCCTGGCTTCCTTCACACAGCTAGCACAGGCGTCACACAACTGATGATAGAGGAAGTATTGAAAGTCATTTCATAGAATTTCCCCTACGACAAAAGGATGGGGTGGGGGCCCTAACTGATNCNTGCATTTTATTTCTTTCTGTCATTTCTGAACCTCTAGACAGTCTTGATTAAACATTCCAACTTAATCTCAAACTGTAGAATACTTGAACCAGAATGTGGCCCAGAGAGAAACACTCGTTTTACTTTTCCAGGTAGACTCAGAAGTGCCAGCTAGTCTTAGTGAGGGATGTCCACAAGGCTTTTAAATCTGGGGACAGGCACCATGTTTACATGATCCAAATTCTTTTCCACCACTCCATTATGGAGAGTCTCTCTTTCCTGCCATCCTTGAACTAGCCAAGGCTAGTTAAAATTATTAATTATTAATTATCATTAAAATTCCATGTCCTTTGAAACTGTCTACTGTGGATGTCGTAGCAATAATGCATCTTCATCTTCGCAGTTTGGGAAACTTGCTAAGAACTTCATTCCTGGGCAGATGGGTTTCTGAAGTTCTGGAATTTCATAACTCTTAAATCATACCATGATGCATATCTGTGGAAACTGCCCCTTAAAATAGAAATGCTCTTCTAGATCCCAAAGTGTTAATTAATATTTTAGAATTGATAAATGAGTAAAAATGTGNTTTAGTTATTAAAGTCTTAAAAATTCAGCTCATGCTTCTTATATACCAGTTTCATTCTCAGAACTCCTTTTTCCCACTTCATGTGATGTGTGTTTTATTGGTAGCTTCCCCAGTTTGTGTAAAATGGTATTTCAGTGAATTAAATCAGAAGGAGTTTGGACTTTNGGAAAATTACCTTTCAGTGACTAATTTCTTAAGAATGGTCCTGTAGACAGGGTCCTCTGGTTTCCGGAACAGATGCAAAGGGTAGTTGAATTGTAAATTGTATGGGCCTCCAGCAACAGGAAATACGTAGACTTACTGTCTTGTTTTCTGTTGTTATAACAGAGTATCATAGACTGGGTAATTTATGAACAGTAGTTTAATTGGCTCATGGGTTTGGAGGCTAGAAAGTTCAGGAACATAGAGCTGAGATCTTGGTGGCCTTTGTGCTGTTACAACATGTCTGACAAAATCTGACAGAACTCATGCTGTTTATGAGGAACCCTCTCCCACCGAAACTANCTCATCACACCATTACGATGGAGATCCACTCTTCATAGCCTAACTGCTGCTTGGAGGCCTCACCTCGNCATACTATAAAACTGTCAATAAATTCCAATGCAAGTCTTGATGGGGACTTTCAAACTGTAGCATTGCCTTCCCTGGAGATTGGAATCAGAAAGCCACAAATTAAAACAAGATCCTGAGATGACTCCATCTCTCACTGGGATGGATAAAAAATGCTACCTTTCAAGTTCCCACTTTGGTGTATTTTCTCTCTCAGCTCCCTTTCCCTAAACAACACCGTGTTTCAAGGTGATTTGTGGCTGACAGCTACATTGCTGCTCTCAACTATCAACCTGGGGAGCTGTGTCGTGTAACAATGGCTACCATGTGCAACGTTGCTTGTGGTGATTGTACGTGGTGGTGGTGATAGTGGCAAAACTGAAGTCCTGTGCTNTAGAAGGTAGAGGAACTTTACTGGTGCTTCAGGGCTGTAGCTTAGAGATACAGAACAAACCCAAATGCCATGTGGCTGAAACTGAGCATATAAATAAATTGGAGATGATAAAAGTTTTCATTTTGTGCATTTAAGTTTTTGGGGCTTTAAAAATGGGGCTTTACTTGGGATTTAGCATTTGGGCCAACATTTCACTGTGAATTGAATAATTACAGGGGATTTATCTTATGTAACACTGGGATGGTCTTCATTGTATTAGTCGGGTTCCCTGGCAAGCTCTACTGGAGAATGTGGCTGGGCATGATTAGAGATGGGAAATAGAATAGACAGCGAGTCTTAGGCTTATGAGGAAATTAACCGTGGAGGTAATCAATGTCCTTTTCCAACCCAGAGAACTCTGGGAGTAATAGCCAAATGGCTCACTCCAGATACTCAAGAGGATTTGACATTGGTAGGGATTATGAAGGCAGAGCAGCTTGCTGTCCTGTGGACTTCTGGGAAGAAGGGTTCCTGGGATGTGAAACTTGCACCGCTTTAGTGCTGGGAAGATCTCAGGCACATCCTAAGCAAATAGGGAGTCAGTGTACCCAAAGAGAGTAGACTGCCTTCAACACAAAGTTCTGCTTTCTCTTCTGGTTATGGAGAGGAAGATGATGCTGAGGAAACCAACTGCCTTACCTCTTTGCTACAGGGCCATAGTCGTCAGTAGACTCTTATTCTTTGAGACATGAGCATCATCCTACAGAGGGGGACCGTAAAGAACTGAGTCTGTATCTGGACTTCTGATGCTATGGCTGGAGTTAAATGGGGTGGGGGCAGAAGTTACCGGTTTTGCTAGAGCTTGGAATCAAGAATTCTAAGATGTTGTTTCTAAAACATGTTCTCCTGGTCAAAGCAGACAAAGGGACAACCAGATTCTGCTAGAGATGTTGGTTTGTAAATTACAAGGCAACGGTTTGTAAATTACAAGGCACAAAGAAGTATAACAGTAAGGTTACAAAGGTCCAAAACATGGCAAGTCTCATCTGCTAAGTTAGTTTCTTTTATTTTTCAAAATTATAAATTATGTATATGCTTGTATGTCTNTATATGGGTATGGGCATATGAGTGAGTGCAGGTGTCTGCAGAGGGTAGAAAAAGTTGTAGGATCCCTGGAGCTGGAATTACAGGTGGTGGTGAGGCACCCAACATGGGTGTTGGGAACTGAACTCAGGTCGTCTGCAAGAACAGCATATGCTCTTAATGTCTGAGCCATCTTTCCTGCCCCAAGTCAGAATTTCTACCTAGAAGAACTTACATACTAGAAGGAGAGATAAATATGCATAAATACAAGTTCAGTGGAACATGAGTCTTGTATGTATGTATTTATATATGTTTGTATTATGCATAGACAAATATGTTCACACTAAAGAATATACTGGGTAAGTATTATGTAAGTTATATAGAAGTAATGATTTTTTTTTCTATTTGAGGTTGGTAAAAATTGCTAGACTTCACTGACAACATAAGGGATTTGGGACGAAACAGAAGTTTATGTGGTAGAGAAGAAGGGAAAGAATATACCAGATACATATTAATCATAGAGGTTTTACTAATTTTACAGAGTATACTTTACTCTGTACGACCGACATATGAATTTGAATGTGGGCCAAGGACATGGAGTCGAGAAGACAAGTAGGGAACACTGATTGGAGACACTACCTTCAATGTTGTGGAATTGATCTAAAATGAATGGGCTATTGAATTTCAAGCTGGTTTTTAATATTTTCATTGTGTTAGTGTTTAGTAATAGTAATTAATTCTTCATTATCTTTAGTATTTACCCAATCCTGTTCCTCATAGTATAAAGCCGTCTAATAGCGAAAAAGCCTACAAGGAAGATTACTACCCTATTGTACAGCTAGGAAAACCGAGGCCCAGAGAGCATAGATCAGCAGCTCTGTCTCACACAGTGGTTAAAGGGTCACACATAAACTTGACCCCATGCAGCCTACCCTCTCAACCACCCATATTGCTACCCATTGCCTTGAAAATAGATTTGCAAAAGGAGAGGCTGGAGTTGTTTCTGCCACATAGACCATCGTAGTCCTTCAAGTGAACACTGAAATATCCTGGAAGAAAAACCAAAGCAAAACAACAGCAATTCTGGGGAGACNGGCCACGGATGAATACGAAAGATGTTCAAGGTTCAGTGGCCAACTGCATCTAGAGGGCAAAGAGAGTAAGGCTGATGCTACTTCAAAGTTTTTGGTTTGGGTGAACTTAAGCAAGAGGGTGAGTTTATCGTGAACAAGAAACAGGATAGTTTGGTTTGGAAGGACAGACAGTTCGGTTTTGACACTTTGAAGTGCTTTGAGGCTAACAGTGTGGTGTGTGGGAGACAGTGGAAGAAAGGATGGATCTAATGGAAAGGGGAGTCGGAGGAAGGAAGGGTTCCTAGTACCAAATGCATTAGAAGGTCATGTAAGTCAAGGCCGGTGGGGCCAAAACTGGATCTGTAAATACAGAGGTCACCATGACCTTGACGAGAACAGAGTAAGTGGGGAAGTGGCTGGAAGCCAGCCNGCCATGGGTGACAAAAGAAGAACGTGAAATTAGTAAGGAGTATAGTAGATTTCCAAGAACTCACTAGGAAGGGAGTGTGAAAGTGTAGACACTACAGGAGATTTAGAGAAGACATTTGGCTTAATTTCCCCTCTATTTTCTGACACCCAGAAGTCAGAAGAAGAGGGAAGCTCAAGATGTAGGAAGATGCAGGCAGGGCACTATTTTAGTGATCTAAGTGTCCGTGGAGAGCAAAGGGGAAGCCAACAACATGGCTGTGGAAGGATTGCCTTTGGAGGATGTGATTTCTTTAGAAATAGGAGGTTGGTAGATAGTGTGCTCCAAACTGGATATGTTTGTGCTTCTGGGCAGGAAATTGAGAGTTTTAATGATACTTTCCAAAAAGTACTAGCAGAAGTCATTTGTCCAAAGAGTAGAGGGCTAGCCACCTTGAAAGAGAAGTGGAAGTCAGGGCTGCACTTTGGCAAAGAGGTGCCAGAAGGGAAACTGCATCTCTGGAGATTTTGTTGGGTGCTAGATCCCATTGTATAATAATAGTGAAAATGGTCTATAAATAACCTATGCCTTCGACCCTCTGGAAACTGTACTGTTTCTGCTCCGGAAACATTTTATTGAGCGACTGCCATCAAGCAGTTTGCATATTATNACCCAATTTCGCAGGTAGACACCTTTATTAATAATGTTAATGAAGGCTTGTGTGTATATGCATGCACACACACACACACACACAATTTCCCTTTTTATATATGGTCTTGAGTATTGAACCTAGGCCCTTGTGCTATACTACTGAGTCATTTCGCCACCCCTGTCAATGAATATAAATTAGATTTCACCATGGAGAAAAAATAGCTTTATGTTAGGAGTAAGAGAGGGGAAGTGTGTATCTCAGAAAGTTAAGATGCCCCCTGCTCTCTTGGAGGATTCAAGATATGCTTTTAACCATCAAGGCATTTCTCCAGTCTCTTGGTAATTTAATGTGTTAAATATGTCATGTATGTAGCAGTACATAGCAAGTATTCAGTAAGTAATTAATTATAAAATTATTATTAAAATAAAAAGATTCATGATTCCAAATAAAGTTGACTCCCTAATCTGGGCTATTGCTGAGGCAACTGTACTTCTTAGAAAGTATTATCAAACTTCAACTTCTTGCCCGCAAACATAAATATATCCATTTCTGAAGACATCATCTTCTGATCCTCTNTTTTAAAAGAAGTTGCACCCTCCAAGGGAGTCCTTCTCTCTGCACCTCTGTCTGCCTACCCTTTGCTCACACCCACTTAGATCCATAAATAAATAGAGATGTTTATGGTTATCTTAATTCTTTCCCATTGCTCCAAGGGCTCAATCTAGCAACTCAGCTGGAATCTCAGAAGACTTTGACCACTTCTACACAGTTCCCTTAAGACTCCCAGTTCTATTACTAAGAGAACTGGCTTTTGTGGTGGTGTCTGAGAAACATTCCTAATGCTTAACCCCTGTTCTCAAGGTGTAAATAACATCCTAGAGCACCAGTATCTTTCTTGGAAAGGAACTTGGTAGTCTAGGGGCAGAGCTCAGTAATCAGTGTTCACCAGCCTTCTAGATGACTGCATATTTACTCACTCAAGCTCAAATTTTACCTGCATGGACCACAGCTGTTGGGGTCTTGCCACTATTCCACCTCACTACTAGGGACTTTGCTCACACTTATTGTCAATGCTTATCCCAAACAGGCTACAAATGTTTCTCAAAGTCTCTAAATTTGGTTAGCGGTGTGCACATGTATGTGGTGATGGGGGTGTGTGTGAAGTAGTAAGCTGGAGAAGAAGATGCAAAGAGGAATNCCAGAGTGGAAGGAGCACTCACTTTTCATCTTCTTGGTGGGAATTACCTGCAGCCTAAGAATAGTAGGAAACTTGCAGTACCAACGACATGAAGACTTCTGCAAAACTGCAATTGGTTAAAAGCCCAGGTCAGGAAGTCACATTTTATTTGGAACCATGAATCTTCTTATTTTAATAATAATTTGATAATTAACTACTCACTGAATAGTTGCTATGTACCAGCACTACACATTACATATTTTATCATATTGAATTATGATAAAACCTAGAGGCTGCCTTAACATCTCGGTGATTCTTAGCACTGGCTGCTCTTGCAGAGGACCTGTGATGGGGTTCCAGCACCCACGTGGTGGTTCACAACCATCTGTAACTCCAATTCCAGTGGACCTGATTCCCTCTTTTGGCCTCCAAGTGCACTTGTACTCATGTGGTGCACAGGTACACATCCAGGCACACACATATACACATAAAAATCATTAAGCAATTACCAATCAGTTCTAGTTTNTATTCATTTTGTAGAAAAAGAAAATAAAAGTGAGGCTAAACAGTTTCCTAAAATCACCCAGCCAGTAAGTGGTGTATGATTCAAAGACTTNTTGTCTCTACGTTTTCAAATGATTAAATCATAGTACCCAGTATAAAAATAAAATTTGTGTATCTGTCTCTGTTTCTCTCCCTTACACACACACACACACACNAGCTAATTCTTCCTCTCCACCTTCCCAGATCAAAAAAGACCCTCAAATCTCCCCAAGCCCCTCCTTATGTCTTCCTGTACCTCTCTATCTGGCCCTCCAAAACCTCTATGACTAATTCTGTCCAGCCAGTCATGGAGGTTTATTAGCTGTCTCAGATTGTCAGTGCGATGAATTGCCCTACAATTAGCTTTGCTACGTGCCTCAGTTTACCATCATTGGACCACAGCCATGGCTTCCGCATGCTTCTGTGGGACTAGCTACCTCTTTATCAAGCCTGGGTCATAACAGACAATGACTTACCTTTTTGGTCTTCATGTCTGAAGGTTCTTGTGTAAGGTAAAACCTACCAAATACATTTTTCCTCTTCCTTTTTCTCTCTCCCTCCCTTACCCTACACTCTTAAATTTGCTTTAGAGATTTAATTTTATTGTATGTTTATGAGTGCTTGTCTGTATGTATGTCTGTAAACCAGCTGTATGCAGTGCCACTGGAGGCTAGAAGAGGGCGTTGGATCCCTTGGAACTGGAGTCACAGATAATGGTGAGCCACCATGGGTGCTAGGAATTAAACCCAGATCCTCTGGGAAAAGCAACCAATGCTTAACCACTGAGCAGACTTTCTGCCCCACCTTTATCATTTGGCAGTGCTAAGGGACCATCTCAGAGCCTTGTTCCTGCCAGATAAGCATTCTACCACTGTTTGTACTCACGGCCCTGCTCTTCTGATGTTAACCTAACTGTCCTCTGTTATAGGCACATTTTTAACCTCTTATAAAACATGCATGTGTTACAATTTTCATCCCTTATTACATATATATGTGTATAATCTGGAGCGAGTCCTTCTTTAGCCCCCAACAGACCAAACCAAAATGGAGTCACTCGTGCTAAAATTCTATTAAGGTGAAACTGCTTAACTTCTGGAGAAATGTGGAAGAGGAGAGAGAGAGAGAGAGAGATGGAGTCTTGTCAGCAGTTTACACATCCACCTTAGTCAATGCTGTTACCCGTCTTAGCAATAGATTCCCACCCTCCTGTCCATCTCACCCTCAAGCCTATGCTGGGAGTTACTGGAACTCACAGATTGGCATGAGTCCTCTCAATGTCCATAATCTGTGAAGTCCAGAGGAAGCTGGAGGCTGCCACTAGACTTTTCAAACCCCACAGACCATAGTTCTGCAGTGTCCCTGAAAAGGTGGNTNCTGGGATGCTGGCTGCCTGGAACTTTCCAGAGCTTTCGGTTCTCTGTTGGGCTGGAACTACATTCAGGGCAAAGGGCTCTTTCTCTCTGCGGTATTTGGCTTTGGGCAGCTCAAATCCTAGCTCAGCCCTGGCATGACTGAGGACTGTATAAGTGAAAAATAGTGGACTAAAACCTCAGAACACGTTATGACCTTCAAGAAAGTTTGGTTTGGACGGCGTTCTAGAAATGGTCTGAGTTTTTTGGTTGCAGATATTTTTTTTTCCAGAATGCAATTTGACTTTCTTCAGAAGGCTGGCTATTCATGGCCTCCAAGAAGCCTGTGAGGCCCTAGTGGGTCTTTCTCTGCTCCTCCCTGTGACTCCCAACAGCAGTGTTACTGGCCCAAAAGAAGGCAATGTTCAGGGTCCTCATTAAATGGTGCCACACACCAGTAACCAGGCTGAAGAGTCTTGTAACCATCATTACAGTTTCATAAGGCCCAGGGAAGAGAAATGTGTTCTATGTATGTTTGGTGAGGAAAAGAAGATATGCAGTGTCTCTTCCATGGTCTCAAGTTAGTGGTAGCATAGGATCTGATCATCAGAGGGTTTAACTGTAAGGCATGGCTTCTGAACCAAGAGATCTAAGCCTCTCTCTCTCTCTCCCTCCCTCCCTCCCTGCTTTCCTTCTTCCCTTTCTTCTCTTCCTCCTTCTACTACTTTTCCTTACTTCCTCTTCCAGTTCTCCTCTCCTTCACTCCCCTACTCTCCCTTTCTCTCTCTTTTCCCCCTTCTCCTGGGCCTACCAGGGCAATCCATCCAAGTCTTATGAGTGCAGGCTGGAGGCAGACCACTGTACCAGCTCTCTAAGAGAATTAGAAGATGGAGAATATATGTGAGTGGCAAATGAGATATTTAAAACATGTAAGAGGAGGAGAGGCTGGAGGTGAGCCCCTTCTTCCTTTGTGGACTGTTAAACTTAGTTTTATTTAAAAGTCTTCACTCTGCTTTGATTTTCAAATAAGGTCCTTGGAAACTTCTGATCCATAGGTACTGGTTAGTGCAGAAGGAGTGAGTAAGGATGGTGTTGTGGACTGTGTGTGGCTTCATGTTTGTGACTGGTACTCCGTGTTTAAGTTAAGACTATGTGGGATTAAAAGGGTTTTAATTCATTCTGATATGGTCATCTGACACAAATCAGACTAATCACTTACCAGAAAAGACTTTCTCTAGGGACTAGTAAGACACAGTAGGCTTAGGGTTGCCTGGGGCCACCTTCCTCTCATCTGGTGAACACTGAGAGTGACACCCACAGAGAATGACGCCCATGGAGAGAAAAGAAGCAACAATTCCAGAAGAAAAGGATTAAAATGCATGATCCAGCCATGCTTGAAACCAATCTGTTTGATCCCACAAATTCCCAGTTTTATTTAAGCTTGGTTGAATTATGTTTAAGCCATCTGCAAATGAAAATGTCTATGCAGGTCAAGTAGGAGGGTTTGTCATGACCACAAAATGTCAGAAGAGAGGAGTCTGGTCAGGAACATCTTTGTCTTGCTCACTTTTTTATGCCAATCCCTTAGAATGATGCTTGGCACATAATAGATGTTCAATAAATATCAACTGAACACAACTTAGATGGGATTTGGGAGCATGTATAACACTTTTCATTACTGTGGGCTTAGAGAGTGACAATGATGCTTAGAGCAACCTGCCACATGGCTGTCTACTTCCTTGTGCTTCCCTCTGGCTCTTAGTAAAGTCTTTAAAATGATCAAGCTTGTAGCCTGTGCCAATAGGGCAAAGGAGAGACTTGGGTCTAGATCTAAGCTGAGAAGGAAAGTCAGGATGTCACTGGAGACTAATATCACAGACAAGAAAAGGATTTCCACACTCCGTTAGGGTGGGGATGAAAGGAGAGGGCTATTTGGTCTTATGTGCTTTCTCTCTGTCTCTCTGTCTCTCTCTCCTTTCTTCTCTCTTTCTCTTACTTGTTCTCCTTCTCTTNCTTCTCTTCTTCTTCCTCTTTCTTCTCTTTCTCCCTTGCAACTCCTTTCCAAGTAGGAGGTTTGTTTTAAGATCAATTGTCCTTTCAGTTACTTGAGACTTTCCCTTGTTCCTTCCTTCCTTTCTTCCTTCCTTTCTTCCTTCCTTCTTTCCTTCTTTTATTCCTTCCTTCCTTCCCACCCCTCTCTCTTCTTTTTTCATTTCTGCTTCTTTCCCATCTCTGTGCTTTCTCTGGTTTTACCAAACAGCCTCTCCTTTCCAGCCTCTCCTTTCTTTCTCTGCTNTCTTTAATTTTTTTTTCATTTTACTCAACTGTTAATCTCTAGGCATTGTTCTCAATGATTCAACCTCATCCCATGATTGGTATCTCCCTCTGCCTCAGCATCAATCCATATTTTGAATAGATANATAAAATGGAACATAGAATCACAAGCTAGGTGACTCCNAGGACAGGCCCCTGAAGAGGGTCCGGCTTGTCAATGGTCCAATGACAATTGGTGTTGAATCAAGAGAAGTTGAACACACTCAGAACACTCTCCACAGTTTGTCCCCAGATGCCCTAGGCACTTAATTCAGCAAATGTGGGAAAATACAACAGAACACAGTGAACTTCATAGGACAGAGAAGGGCAAATGCTTAAGAGACTAAGTCCTAGCTACATACCTCCTACCATGTGGTTCCAGGGTCACACTTGGCTATAAGGACCTTTACCTTCACAGCTATCTGGCTTTCAANCTGCCAATTGAATCAGGGTCCTGGTTGAAAGAACTGANCAGGAATGAGATGTCTCTCTTCCTTGTTGAAAAGGTCTTTGAGGGTCTACAATGAAAATGTCCATGTACTTGAGAATGTCGCAAAGTTTGGAGAGATTTTCTGACTCTTGTCGTCATTCCGTCAGCATTTGGAAGAGGAACAAGGAATAATTAAAAAGGAAAACAAAACCCACTTATTAACAATCAGTGACCAATAGATGGGAAAGACAGCGAGGCTAATGATTGTAACGTTCTGAATTGTGTGAAGCCTCAGGAATCATGGGATTGCCTAGAACCTAAGTTCTTCATAGCTTTTCATTTGCTCTCTAAACAAGCCACTGCTGTAGGACAATTTTATATTCTGTGTTGTCTTTAATAAGGATCACAGTGCTGTAGTTAAGTGCCCTTGAAATTCTGATGAGGTCATTAATAACATCTCTTGTCAGTGACTCAACTCTAGTTAATAACTTCCTGGTGACTTTTGTCAAATGGATTTTTCTGGGCATATTAATTTCCAGAGGTTTGTGGATGTCCTTCGATTGTTAGTCAGTGACAGAAATAGCCATTTTACTGTGGCATGTTTTGAGGTTTTTGCCCTTACTTCTAAGAAAAAAAGGCGATAATTGTATAAACCAACCAGTCATCAGTGTTTGGCATTAAGTTTTAACCTAAAACTTGAAGTAATATTTTCTGAAAAGAATAGTTGCATGTAATTCCCATGATAACAGCATGCCAACACTAATTGTTTTAAAATGGCAACCTGTTATTTTACAGGTTATGTAAGTCTGATGGGGGGGAACCCTCTTACCACCTCTCTCTGGGAGCAGTTTCTTAGAATTTTCCTGACTAACACAGACTCACGTCAGGATGCTCATTTCTNGTCTTTGGCAGCTTGCACCGCACAACCAAGCCAAGCCCACTGTCACCTCAGAGCCAAGCCCGGGCTCCACTGTGCACGGTTTTTGTGTCTTCTCTGTGGTGGGAGGGGAAACTAGGGATAAGGTCAGCAGAGAGTTGTTCGTCAAATCTACAACAGCTGAGTAGGGCAGCCTCAGGAGTTGGAAGGAAGCATTTGCAGGGGTGGGGGAGGAGGCAAAAGAGGGAAAGAGAAGAAAGGGAAACGGAAGAAAGGAAAGGAGGTTGTCGGGGAGAGAGATTGCTTTACACATCAAGTAATTTTCTTTCTTTTTTTATTTAAGAAAATTTTTTATTCATTTTACATACCAACCACAGATCCCCCCATCCCTCCTCCTGCCCCCCCCAGCCATCCCTCCTAGGTCCATCCCCTCCTCCAAAAGTGTAAGGGTCCCATGGGGAGTCAGCAGAGCCTGGTATGTTCATTTGAGGCAGGTCCAAGCCCCTCCCCGCTGCAGCTAGGCTGAGCAAGGCATCCCACCTTAGGTAATGGTCTCCAAAAAGCCAGCTCATGCACCAGGGATAGATCCTGATCCTACTGCCAGGGGACCTTAAAACAGACCAAGCCATACAACTGTCTTCTATATGCAGAAGATCTAGTCTGGTTCCACACAGGTTCCACAGCTGTTGATCTAAATAAAGTTCATGAGTTCCTATGAGCTTGGTTCAGTTGTCTCTGTAGATTTCCCCATCATGATCTTGACCCCCCTTGCTCATACAATCTTTCTTCCCTCTCTTTGACTGGACTCCCAGAGCTCGGCCTGATGCTTGGCTGTGGATCTCTTCATCTCCTTCCATCAGTTACTGAATGAAGGCTCTAGCTTCTCTGGAACTGTGGGTTGTAGTCTGGTTATCCTTTGCTTTACATCAAGTAATTTTCATTCAGAATTTTTATTGTCCACAGCCACCTATAGCCCCTAGTCTTGCTTGGGAATAGGGATTCCCCCAGACCTAGTGAACGAATGTACCATAAATAGGGCTGACAAGCTTCGGATAGACTTACAGATGATTGATATGCAACTGGATTGGAAGAGGAATTCAATTTTCTTTAAGTTTAAGACTCCCCCCTCCCCACTTCTTTTCCTGTCTGCTTCCCCTTCTTCAACCTCTCTTAACTATGAGAATTACCAGAAAAAGATGTGTGGCCCTGGAATTAGGAGAATATTTTCCATTATTATGGAAAACATGTGTGCATGTGTATGTGTATACATATTGTGGGTATGTGTTCCTTGAGATTTGATTTCTTCTTAGAAATGACAGAAAGCTAGAGACCCAGAGAGACAAAGAGTTGATGGGGGTCAGAGAGAAAGAGAGGGAAAATTTTTATAATGCTCCCTTAGAGTTAGATAGCAATTCTATCAAGGAATACATGCAAAGTACAGATTATATGCTACGCATGTATTCTGCAGTCGGAGGAGCCCCTGAAAACAAGGCATCCTTCTACCCACTCAAGGGAGACCCATGCCTTGGGGTCCTGTTTCACTTTTGTTTTAGTTTGAATATGTAATGCCCTCTACAGGGTCAAGGTTTGCTTGCTTGGTCTCCAGAACACAGCACTATTTGAGGGAAGTTCTGGAAACTTAGCAGGAGGAAGTAGGACATGAGCAGGTCCTTAGAGTATATTCTCCTGATATGATTATCTCCAGTTTCATCCTTATTTGTGCAAATAACATAACTTTATTCTTACTTATGGCTGAAAGATTCCACTGTTTATATACACAGCATTTTCTTTGTCCATTCCTCTGTCACTGGATACTGTAACTTAGCTCTTGTTATTCATACTGCAGTAAACAATGACATGTGAGCATCTCTGTGACAGGGGACTTGGGATTCTTTGAGTAAATACCCAAGAGTGGCATAGCTGGATGATATAGTCTATTTATTTTTAATTTTTCTGAGGAACCACCATGCTGATTTCCGTGGTGGCTGGACTAGTTTGNGTTCTCACCAACAGNGAGCACATGTCAACTGTCTCGTTTTAACAGTGCCTCATGCTAGCTACTGTTCTCACTTTACTTGACCTCTCTCCCCCAGATGATACAGGGACCACTTCCATTTTCTCACCGCACACTCTCAGCTCTGTTTCCCCCGGTCTTCTCCAGAGAGTCTCCCTTAAGGGACATCATGCCCTTCCCAGTAACTCATCACCAGCCCTATCTTCTGCAGATGTTCAGCCCTCATTTTACTAAATCAACTTCTCTTCACTTGATACTATCAATTGTGAAACATTTTTTAAAAATTGTATTTGCTTACAGGTCTATATTTGGGTAGGGGTTCTGACAAAAACCCAAGGCCTGGAGTAGTTCGCTTGCTTTCTGTTGTCCTGTTGGTGTTTCNCTCTTCACTTTACGTTCTTTGTCACAATCTCTTTTGCAAATCCTCCTTCCTCTGACTCCAGGAGACTCTGCTTTTTTTCCCTTTGGGCCAGTTTCTTCTCTGGTTCAATTTAATCCACTGTTCCGGCTTTACCCAGAACTTGTGCATGCTGGCCTTATACCCCTCTGTTTTTCCTGAGTATTGGACTTCATGTGTGCTCCCACACAGCTTTGAAATTAGTCTTCACAGGCCATATTCCTGAATCCCATGAGCTTTAGAAAGGCCCACGAACACTGAGAAGACCTGAATAAAAGAATAGCAACCCTCAAATTAAAAAAATAAGACACTCTACGAAAACAAAGCTAGTAAGAATAATGCAAAACGTAACGTTATGTCAGTTTTATTACAAAAGTGTAATTATTACTTAAAAAGTTCAGTTTGCCTATAACTAGAAAACCTTTATCTGCTAAAAATGAGTACTAATTTCAAAAATCAAAATTATTTTAAAAATCTTCTGAATTTTTTCTTCAAAAGTTATATTTAATGTGCGATGTGCATAGATTTTTTAATAGCTTTGATGTNATTTGGAAGGGGCTTCTAGAAACAAGAACATTGTATCTTCAAAGGTCTCACAAGCAAGCCAGACTCCTGAATTATCTCCACCTGGATGTCCCACAGGCCTCTAGAACTGGGCATGTACAAGCCCAAATTCAGCTCCGTTTCTCTCTGGTACTCCCTATTTAGTTAGCAATGCCAAGTCAACCAAGCTGGACGTCATTCTTGNCTGCTTTATTTAATCCAAGACCCTTATGTCCCTCCATTTGACTGATTACTGTGCATTATTGGTTCGCATGCAGCTTGTATTAAATCTATTNATTCCGTCCCCATCACTTCCATTGCTGCAGCTTGTGTCCTGGTCATTCTTTAACTTGACCCTTGCCATAGTCCTGCAGCTACTCATCTTCTCTTTCCATCTTAAAATCCCAGTGAGGCCCTGTGGCACGTGCTTCCAATGCTCTACAGTCTGANGATGGCTATGAAAGAAAATCTGCACTCTGCAAGAAGACCCAAAACAGAAACAACAAATCTTGGTGGTGTCTTTCCTCTCTCTTCACCTTCGATTCTCACCTCTCCCTGCCTGAAGCACATCTCTCACCTTTCCCTCCTTTATTTCTATTTGCTCTCTGAGATGTATTTCAGATGTCACCTGTCCAGCAAGCCTTCTGAGACCATCCCAACTGGACAGAATTGTGTCCTCCATCTGTCACTTTCCTTGATCACAGACTTACCATACTGCTTTAAACTGTCCCTTCACATGGCTTTGTTTTGATCATTCATCAGGAGATCGATCACTTGATGTCAGGTATGTATACCTTCATTCTCATTTCCTTCTATTGAGAATAGATTTTTTTCTCTGACAATATGTTCTGATTATCGTTTCTGTTCCCTGTAGCCAGAAGTTTCTTGGGTCCCCTCTGCCCCCGCCATGGTCCAGACAAATTTCTCTTACCATGGTCCCACAGCCCAANTAAACACACAGAAGCTTATATTATTTACAAACTGTATGGCCTATGGCTTTAGCCACTTGCCAGCTAGGTCTTTCATCTTAAATCATCCCGTTTCTCTAAGTCTGTATGTTACCACGTGGCCATGGTGTTACTCATCTGCTGACATCTTGTTGCTCCTTCAGTGACAGGCTCATGTTTCTCTCTCCTCTCCTTTCTTCTCTCCCTGTATCGGCTTGGACTTCCCACCTGCCTCTAAGCTGCCTTGCCATAGGCCAATGCAGCTTTATTTATCAACCAATCAGAGCAACACATATTCACAGCGTACAGAAAGACATCCCACAGCACTTCCCTCTACTCCTCCCAGTTCCTTCCCACCTCCCCACCCCTCTGGATCCACTCCTTTTCTGTCTCTCATTAGAAAAGAACAAGTTTCTAAGAGATACAGTCAAACATGACAAAATAAAATATAATAAGATGAAGCAAAAACTGTGCTATCAAAGTTGGACCCGGCAACTCAGCAAGAGGCAAAGAGTCCCAAGAGCAGGCACAAGAGTCAGACACCCACTTGTTCTCACAATCAGGAGTCTCACAACAATACTAAGCTAATAACTGTAATATACATGTAGAGGACCTGGTGCAGACCCATGTGGGCCCTGTGCTTACTGCTTCAGTCTCTGTGAAGTCTCATATGTGCCTTGCTTAGTTGATTCAAAGGGTCTTGTTCTCCTGTATTCTCCACCCCCTCTGCCTCTTACAATCTTTCTACCTCCTCTTCCACAGGATTCTCTGAGCTCTGAGGGGAGGAATTTGATGGGGACCTCCCATTTAGACTCTCTCTCTGTGTAATGTCAGATTGTGGGTCTCTGTATGTGTTCCCTCGCTGATNATGACTGGATAAGGCACTGATCTATGAGTACAGCAGCATGTCATTGGGAGTCATTTTACTGATACTTTTTAAAAATTTCACATTTCACTCTGTGAAACAGAAATCAGCCCTCTCTTCTGGTTTGCCACATACGAACCACTCTGGAACCCAAGTCTTGTCTGAACCCAGACATGCTCAGCCCCAGAGCTTGTCTACACAATTCTTATTAAAGGACTTATCAAAAACTCCATTAACGAATGGACATCATCTTTTGAGTGAAATCACAACTGGTTTATAGAGTAACTCACAGAAACACAGTCACATGTGACACAAGAGAGTACAGTATGTTATTAATTTATAATTGTTCCTCACTAAGAATTCGACAAAAATCCCTTAGCTAGGGATAGCTAGAGAATTGTATCTGCTCTTGTTTAGTCCAAATATTCAAATATTCATATTTTCTCTCCCTTTCCCTAGGTTGCCTCCACTTTGCAAGTGCTAGGATTGAGAGTGTGTACCACTACCCCAGGTTCACTATGTGCTAGAGACCCAGCTCGGGATTCTGTGTGTGCTCAGCAGACACTTTACTTACTAAGCCCCAACCCTAGCCATGTTTCCCTTGTCTCTTTCCTGACGATCTTGTTCTGAGGTCATGTTACTACATTCTTTAATATTTTATGCAAAAATTATTCTCTCTGGGTTCCAAGGTCTCTAATTGGAAAGATTTGTTTTCTTCATGTGTGTTTGCTCAGTGTCTGTATCTAGGTTGGAAATAGAGATTTCTCTCTTTTATTTGAGAAGGTTGCTTTTCTCCAGCACTTTGACAAATGCAGTCTGAGAGTTCTTGATTATCTGGAGCCTTAAATCCCCCTTCCCTGCACCACTATAGCAAAGGCCAGACAGTACAGGTTAATAATGAATGAGGAGGCTGGTTTGTTTTCTAGTAGTCCCTTATGTAGTTTGCCCAGACTAAGAAGAGAAGCAAATAGAGCTCCATTTAAATTACCAGTGAATTATTTTTCAGTAAAAGCTTGCCTTGGTTGGTATTTGGGAAGAAGTATATGCAGATTGTTACTTATCTGAAATTCTGATTTAACTGATGTCCTACATTTTCTCTAGCAGCAGCACTCTGGCATAGTACTCAGACACATACACACTTCAAGGACATGGGAAACAGGATTGTTTCTCACTTCCAGATAGAAATGCTCTCGCCCTCACTTTGTCTAGAGGAGAATGTTACTTGNTCTAGCTCTAATTTCTCTGGGTTGAACCTAGGTCTATAAAACAGTGATTTCTCTCAGTTCTCTGCTTAGGTAACAGTCCTGGTGTCTTNCACAGGCCTAGATTTTAGGCAATTAAGGATACTGGATTTTATGGGAATGGGGGGGGCACACATTTAAAGGAGGTCTCAACTCCCAGCTCTAGGGTTTCCATTAGGAAAATACTGGGGCTGTTTTGAGAATCATAAATTGTTTTAAAGAAAGCAAATACTCAGATTTATTGAAAAAACACCAGAATTTTCATTATTAATAACCATTTCAACAGTTTGCTGAAACAAATGAAAACACATAAACATACTATGTTTGAGAGTCTGTATCTTTCTAGCTTTGTGCATTTCTCTAGGGGAAGCAAGCCAGTTAGCAGCTCCCCTCCATGGCCTCTGCGTCAGCTCCTGTCTCCAGGATCCTGCCCTGTTCGAGTTCCTGTCCTGACTTCCCTCAGTGATGAACAGCAATGCTGAAGTGTAAGCCAAACAAACCCTTTCCTCTTCAACTTGCTTTCTGGTCATGGTGTTTCATTGCAGCAATAGAAACCCTAACTCAGACAGTGCCTTTCTGTCTATCATGACTCCCTGGCAGTAGTGTACCACAGAGGATCTCAGCGGAGACAATGACAGAGGAAGCTAGGACTAAACACTGGTCCTCAGTCACTTCACAGTCCAGTAAGCTGAAGGAACCACACAAACAGGAAACAATAAATCAGAACTAATTAAATGCTACAGTGAATGGCTCCTTGTTCCAGGGTAAATGGTTAAACATGATGGGCCACAAGTGCCCGGGGAACCAGGGCATGGAAAGGAGGACTAACCCAAAGAAGGGTTGTGGAAACCATATGGGAACCTGTCTCAAAGCCCAATTTAAAAAATGGAAAAGGTGGAGTACATATGACATGGAAGAAGAGGGCCGGTTACTGGGGGTTAAAGGATTAAACAAGGATGGGGGTAGTGGGATGGAGAAGATGGAGGGGCAATGAGTGGGTTAACCAAAACTAATGGTTAGGGGAAAAGCTTTTTGTAAACCCAGTAGTCATTAGGCTAATTTCAAAATACAAATTAAAAAAAGAGATTGGATGGAAGTAGCCTACATGGATGTAATGTTGCTCCCATAATACATGGATCATTAAATCAAAGTCTCATGGCACAGCACGGGATGTTTCCCAAAGGACAGGCTGGAGGATGGCAGGGTAGTAGATGGAAACTTGAAGTTTGTGTAGTTAATAGCTATCAGGGGAAGAGAGAAATGTTTCAGAGAAAGGAGGTGGTCCTAGACATGGTCTGCCACGGCAAGGTTTAATGGGACAAGAACAGAGAAGGAACGTTGTACAGAACGGTGATGGTGGACTTGATATGAGCAATCTGATGGTAAAAGTGTGACCATCACTTTTGATGGCCAGGAAGGAACAGGAAGTGAGAAGTGGAGCATGTGTATAAATAAAGCTCTAGGGTATTTCCTGTGAAGCGATCATAGAAATGAGATATAACGAGGAGGAGGTGTGGACAAGGACATGGCCTACATACACATGTATATGCATATGCAAACCTGACCTGTGTATTAAAAACTAGAGACACTGAAGTGTGTCTGAGTTCTTTGATTAAAAGGCTTGTGCACTGACACTCCACACCACACTGTCATCGCTAATTACATTAAATAAGTGAGTAGAATAGACCTATTAATTTTGAAATTGACTCCAGATGGGATCGTTTCAAAGCTCTAAAGCTGTGTCAGTCATGTAAACCAAGTCCTCAATGCTGGGATCGCACCGTCAATGTCCTCATCCCTTTAATTCACCCCTCATCACAGACAAAAAGGGACTCCAGGCATGGCAGAAGCCTCCGTCACATTCTAATAATTTTGCCTGTAGGATGTCTGTTTTTGAACTAAGACTTTTGGCTTCAGCCTCCTCTTAGTTATGTGACATCTGTGCTTGGGTGGCTTTGAAAGCCAGGAAGTTGCCTCATCATTTGAAAATTGGATTCTGTATATGGACAGTCAAGCCTTAGTCAAAACAGAAATAAAAACTGTGTTTATATATACACTGACATGAGACTTCTCAGTCATTCATCCTGCAAACACATGTCAACTGTCCTCACTCTCCTAAGTATCATGTTAGATGCTAGTGATAAAAAATGAAGAAGCCAAATTTGTGCTCCCAAGGACTTCTCAAAACTAGAGTCAGGAAGAAACTATTACAACTAGGCATTATGAGACAATGAAACCTACTGGTGGTGACATTACAAGGGTCTCTGGTAGCCCTGTGAATGGAAGCAATACGTGTGCATGCTACAAGGACACAGGTGCTGGTTGAGGCCAGAAGAGGGCTTTGAATCTCTTGGTAGTTGTAGTCTGCCTGACATTAACGTTAGGAATCAAACTCTGGTCCTCTGGAAAGCAACAATTGCACAACTGCTAAAGCAACTCACCAGCTTCACAATCACTTTCTTGCTGTGCCCTCATCTGACCTTGTCTTGTGTACATGCCCCTAACATCTATTTTTGCATATATACATTGCATCTCCTTATAAAGATTATGATCAGATTGAATAAGGGGTTGCACTCTGAACCTCATTTTAACTTAATTGCTTTATAAAGGGCCAAACACAGTCACAATCTGAGATACTTGGGAAAGGGAGTTGGCATTTCAACATAAAAATTGGGGAAGGATATGATGTAGCTCATAAAATTTGAGTTGTGACTGCAGCCTGAGACGAGTGGGGTTCTAGTTCTCAGTCCCTGGTAGGGATGAAGCTCTTACAGCCCAGGGAAACTGTGAGAGGGTTCAAGTCCTTTGACAGGACCAGAAAGAAGTGGAATGTGAATGGAGAGTGGGGATCTTGTGGGATTTCTGCAGCGAGGCCACAAGGCCCCTGTGTAAGGCAGATGGGAACCATGAGCAGATCTCCTGTTTGCACCCACCGCTTTCCACGCCTTCATTGCCTGAGCCAAGGATAGTTTTCTTCTGTTCATCTTGGAATCCAGCCCTCATGCCTGGCCCACGATTGGAATTGTTGAGGAAGGAATGGTTCACATTTGAAGCCCTTTTCCTGTCTGCATGTTACTTTCTATATAAAGAAGCCTTCAGCCGCCCCCTAACCTCGTCTTAAGGTGTTCTCTAATTTCTGTCTTGGGAGTTTGTTTAATGCTTACAGATATCAGTGCCATGTGTTGAAGGTTCACCACACACAATGGGTACAATGCTGAGGACTTCACAGATACCTCATTTACTTATCCTGATAGACCTGTAACATGACTGGTCCTCAACTCATCTTATAAGCACAATATCTATTACTCTGGGAGATAAGTTCCTTGCCTGGTTTCCCATGGCCAGTAGGTGACTTCTGGGCCATGTTAAAAACTAACCAACCACCAACAACAACAACCAACAACAAAAACACATGCCTGAGCAGTGGAGGACACAGATGGCTCCCCATCACACTGTGTGGTCTGGAAGGGGGCACAACTATCCAGGAGCCTTTGGCACCAGCNAGGTCACCATCATACTAAGCCTGTGGTTTCTAGGCCCAGGAACTCAAGAGATGAAAAGCAACATCTCAGTGCCATGCCTTGAGGCTGGGGTAGGCAGGACTCAACCAAATGCCGTCTGTGACTCAACCAGGAGCCTGTCAGTCATCAGGGGACCATTATGGTGAATGAGTGCAGGGTGGGGAGGGAGAAGAAAAATGTAGGCAGAGCTGTTCATTGGCTGGGAAGAGAAGCCTATCTGTTTTGTTGTTGTTCATTTTTATTTGCAGTTTATTTTATTTTATTTTTTAAGCCATGAAAGATTTTTTTCATAGGTCGTAGCACCTCTGATTCACCAGCTGGAATGGCTGGACCAGTTAGCTTGTTTATACACAAATGCAAAGCCATTAGGAGACCCCAGCTCTAACAGTTTTGATTTTGTCCTCAGTATCCATGTTCCAAAGTGCTCTCCATTTCTTATTCAGAATTTCAAAATTGTGCAACAAATGTAACTTACAGAGAAGATAGGAAAAACAATAATGGCAATACCAAAAAGGGAAATAGGGAGAAAGACAATAATTTTCAAATATTTTCCCAACTGTTATTTTTTTCTTATTAAGAATTTTTTTTCATTTTACATACCAATCAAAGATCCCTCTCTTCCCTCCTCCCACCCCTCCAGCCTCCCCCTCCCAACCCACTCCCCATTCCCTCCTACAAGAAGGTAAAGCCTCCCATGGGGAGGTACATTTAGTAGA
>LZPO01055633.1:0-12033 GCA_001675575.1 Neotoma lepida | reverse complement strand
GAAGGAAGGAAGGAAGGAAGGAAAGAAAAGAAAGGCATTTGGTTAAGAACTTCTTCTCATGAACTTGCCTTCCATTCCCAGTATTTTGGTGGGGAAATAACTCCTCCTTCATGGGAGGAGATGAGTGAGATTTTCTATCCCACTGTCAAGGGATCCTTCATTGTGAAATGCTCTGTTCAGGAAGAAGAAAAACCTCTGAGAATACAAGACACATTCTCTGAAAGAGAAACCCTCCAGGTACGCAGAAATTGATGGCAGAGGAATAAAGTAGGGACACATTTCTAACGCTTGGCAGACGACACTCATTATCTCCAGAAATGATATTTTGTGGGAACTAGAATTATTTTTAATATGATACAACTAGAATAGGGGCTTTTTAAAGAGAAGAGCAGAGAACTGGCAATCCCACTGGGTCTGATGTGTGCTCAGCCAATAAAGCTGCTTGCTGCCAAACATGATGACATGATTCCCAGAATCCCTGTGGTGGAGAGAACTGATTCTGCTAAATTGTTCTCTGACCTCCACATTTGCACTGTGGCAAGTACACAACACCCCCAACATGAAATAAATACATAAATGNTTAAAAGTTTGAAATATAGCCACAAGAATGCTCAGCAAGCTAGGTCGTGCTAATGGGGACAGGGAGAAGCACTTTGGTAGCCATTTTCATCTCTGTGCATGGAGGAAGAGAGATCTGGGTTACAGAGAGGAACAGATGAACAAGATGAACAAGGAGAGCAGACAAGACACCAGCTTTTGGAGAAATAGACATGGAGTAAATGCTGCTATCTTGGTCCTTGACAGTTTTCCAGTTCCTCATTCCGATCTCCCTGGAGGCCTCTCTAGACTTCCGGACTTTGGTTTCTATAAATTACACTTGCATTATTTTAAAAACATCCCTTTTCTGGCACACACCAATTTGAATAGAATCCTGNTATTTGCAACTAAATTGTCCTTGACCAAAAGAAAGAAAANAGAAAAAAAATCTGCAAAAACACTAAAATCAAAACAAAACAAAAACTCAGTAACAGTATAAACTTCTGTTTTGAAAGTCAACTGGAGAACAGCTTTTACGGCAACATTTCTTGATTTCCCACCAAAGATACATATAAATTAAGGGATTTAGAAATGATTCACAATAACATTGAAAATNGAGTCTGGTAGTTTATTCNAGAACGAGAGAGTGTGTCCAATGGCTTAACCTCTAAATGGCATTTGTGCCCATGGGACAGTGTCCCTTTCTTGAAGAATTTTCATCCTCTGGCTCTCATGACTATATTCTCATCATTTTCTTCCCTTCCATCTTTGTCAATATCTATTTCCTTTGCTTTNTTTTTCTTTCTCACTCAATGGTTTCCTTAGCTTTNTTCCCGTCTTTCTTTCTCACTCCACTCAGACAAACTTGAGCTCATGGCTTTGCTCTCATATCCGAGCTGATATTTTTACATCTATGTGCTTACTTCACACGGGACGAGGGACGAGCAGGCTCAGTTAGAAAGTTCTAGTGGAATAGTATCATTAGCTCATATGGAACCAGAATCATCTTTCCACCCAAATCGACCCCTCATTCAAAAATTTTGCCTTCTCCATCTATCCAGTCATTGAAACTAGAAACTTAGGAATTATCTTGGTATGTTCCTTCTTTCTTCTCCTTAGGATCCATCCCGCTGTAAAGACCATAGGGAATAGCCTAGTGTCCCCACTGACAGCTGATTTATTGTCAGAACATCTGGGGTTTATCTCTCTTCCCTATCCACTGCCTCTTGAGAATCCAGGTTCATATCCTCCCCAGTACGACTCCCAGAGCCTGGAAAAATATCAATCTGTTTGTGAAAGTATGCATAGCCATACATGTGTGCTGGAATACAGAGCTTTAGTAACAGTAAGTAGTGGGAAATGAGGGTGTTTTAGTGCTTGGAGATTGAATCCAGGATCTTGTACATGTTAGCTAGCAAATACTCTACTANGCACCTACACCCCCAGCCTGAGGCTGAGGTTTTAAATGAATGCAGACAACTAGAAGCACAAGTAAAATGAAATGAACACATATGGAAATATTTTCTTCCCAGCCTGAACTCAGAAAAAAATAGCATAAAAGCTATAGTTAAAGTTTAAGTAATAAAAATCACATTATACTCTGGGAAGGGTCTTGGTATTAGCTTAGCGGTGGTGTGTGAAGCTCTTAAGTACAATCCTCGACACTAAAAACAAATAGAAGGCANGANAGAGAAAGGTTGTCAAATCATAACAAAATCCACAGACAATAAAGGAGAGGAGAGAGGTACAAGAAATAGTCCCGACTGTTTGTGCGAAGAGCCAGGTGCTGTAAGAACACAACCAGAGAGCTATAGTACGAAGAAAAGAGCAGAAATGAGGAGAAAGTAATGAGAATTCTGTGGTGAAAGTTGAAATCACAACTCAGCATCTCTAAGCCTGTGAGATGTGACTGTAGTGCCAGGCCACATAGATCTCAAAACTAGGAAATCTCATGTTAGGCATAGAAAGTAAGACANAAAACTACTTAAAAATGGTATTTGACTGGATTAATTATACAACATCATGAATTTTATTGTGTCAGTTTCATGTACAAACATGGTTACTTGGATCATATTCATCCCTTCTCTCTCTCCTCCCTTAGCCCCCTTTCTCTTCCCTGGTAATAATCTCCTTCTATCCTCAGGAGTTCCCGCTATCCCCTCTGGATTCCTGCCGAATCTAGAGTGTTTCTACATGGGCAATCTTTCATGAAATAACAAGGGTAAAGTGGGGACATTCTCAAATAAACAAGGTACATAGAGTTGGCCAAGCAAGGGTGTTCTTTGAGGGATAGGAGGGAGTAACCAAATAGCTTAAACACAACAACCAAATGAATCCAGGAAAAGGAATCAATAAAAACAAGTTGGGGCTGGTAGGGCAGTTCAGTGGGTAAAGCAATTGCTGTGTTAACATGAGCACCTGAGTTCCCATCCCCAGAACCCATGTAAACGCTCAGTGAAGTGGCTCTGTCTGTAACGACAGCACAGGCTCGGAGGAGGCAGGCAGATCTCAGAGGCTCATTAGCCAGCTGGTCTCGCAAAAATGGCAAGTGTTGGATTTAGTGAAGGGCCATGTCTCCTTAGAATAAGATAGAAGAGGACACCCAATCTTGACTTCTGGTCCCCATATGCACACTCATGTGTGCACACACACAGAGAAACGAATAAACAAAGTAANAGTCCAAATGCTTTTTTTTTAAGCAAAGACTTCTTAAAGAATTTATTTTTAAAATATAGTGGAGAATCATGCAATGCTGCTTGCCAGCAATCCCGGGCCACAAGTCTGCACACTTCTTTGCAACTAAACCTGTGAGGTCGAAACCTTTCATTTCGCCTTTATTGTTGACTGTGACCCCTGCATTGTCTTCAAAATAAAGAGACATCTCACTTTTTCTTTTATCTGCTTTTCATTGTCAAATCACTGCGAGATGGACCTTTTTCTTAGCTCTGGTTTGCCTACCTTTACTGTGACCAACACTGTGTCACCCACCCACAGCAGGAATTCTGTCCAGAGGTCCCTTGATTCCTTTCACAGAGATGATAGACACAGTTTGCTTCCCGTATTGCCAACACAGTTGCTCACAGCTCAGGGAAATCAGCCAGGGAAGACCCAGGGAAATCAATATCTTGAGCCTGGACTCAAAAAAAAAAAAAAAAAAAGTTCAAACACTTAATACTTAAAAGAACTAATCAATTTCATTTTTTACACTGTAACTAAAAATCTAAATTTGAGAATTTGTGCGTGGAATCACTAAGGGAAGTGACCACAGTCTAAAGCTCTCGTCCTATTGGTGATGGGAGAGAAAATAAATACTGATTGATTCTATATGATTTTGAAGAAGACAAATACTTGAAATTATAAATGAATAAAGATAAGCACTGTTTGAAGAGAAATGGACTGTACAACTTTAGAGCAGTGGGAACAAATGGGATAAAACATGCAGAATCCAAACCAATGTTCAAAAGAGATGAAGCAGGAACATAGCAAGGACAGAACATGGATGAATATGAGTAAAGTGGAAAAATGAGCAGCATTAAAATACATAGTAGTTGAAATCATACAATTAACAAGAATGTCCAAATGCTAAAAAGAGGACTCTGAATTCAATAAGAAGGAATGATCTGGCTTTTAACACAATAGACGTGGAACAATTGTAGATTAATTCAGTCTGACCATACAGGGAAAGCACTGAACAATACTGTGTGAATCGTATTCAGTGGCTACAGTAGCAGAAAATTAACAATTAGTAACAAAATATATCATAGAAAAAGGCTATATATTCTCACATTAAAACAAAACAAATAAAAATGAACTAATTTAATTTATGAATCTAATGAAAATAGCAACTGTTGAGAATTGAGTGAAAATAAAAATTGGATGGTACTAGTCAATTGGTTCTTGGAAAGAAATTCATACTCATAAGTGGCTTATTAGAAGTTTAAAAATGTTTAAACATTTAAAAATAAATTTGTCTTTCCATCCAGGAAGCTAGAGGGAAAAGGAATAAAGAAAACATTAGAATGGGGATTACCAACAGAAAATCATGATTTAAATTAGAAAACTGCACAAATATCAAATAATAGAGTTGCTAAGTGAACAAGAGGCGCCTCTTTGAAAAATCCCATAAAATAATTAAAACTGTGGAAAAAGACAATAACTGGAAGAAAAGGGAAGACAAATAGAATTTGAAATGACAATGGGATCAGAAATAAAACTGCACCAAAAAACTCAGGGAAATTTCATGAACCATTTTGCACTGAGGAATTTGAAACCTAAATAAGTAAAAATTTTTAAGAAAACTAGAAATTTGTCAAAATAAGCTCAATAGCATACTTCAATAAGCACAAAAGAAATAGAGGCAGAAGCCATACATTTCTCAAAAGAACAGACTAAGGCCAGTTGTCTTTATGGGAATGTTCTAGCAAACCTTCAAGGAATAGATAACTCTGAGCATAAGCAAAACTGTTCCAAACAATATAAAACTGTGGAGGCCAGACAACTTATTTTGTACAGTTAAACAGTGATGTCAAAATCAGACGATGCTCACTGTGAATCTGGCCTATAATATTTTTCTTTCAGCCTTCATCTTCTTCATAGATAAGTGGTATATTTGTTGCTGATTAGAACTATGGGCTTTCTGCTACCTCTTCTAATTGATTATTGCTGCTTCAAATAAAATCTTAACTTTTAAGAATGATTCTATAAACATTTGATAGAAAAGTATCTTGCCCTTGGGGGGACTTTATTTGGTTTTATGCTTGGTTTCAACAGGTGTCTCAAACTTCATGTTTATAGTAAGTTAGATAGTGTAGACATGCACTTTGAATTAAGAGCATTTGTTTGGGAGAAGAAAAAGCAGAGTTAGGGAAAACTGTCTCTAAATTCCCCAACCATCATATATCAAGATTCCTTTTCATCTCCGTACATGTTACAAATACCTTCTAAATGTGAACTGCAGAAAGCTAGACACATGTTAGATATTACAGGACGGGCTACTCTGCTGTGACAGGCTTGAGAAACAGTTCTGTCTGTAATCCCAGGGAAATGTGTGCTCTTTGTAGTTCTTTCTCTCTGCTAATGCTGTCTGAGATCATTGCTGGAAAGAGAAGCAGCTTCAATTGCTCTGCTGGCTGCTTATGCGGGAGTAGGAGGTGAGGTGGCTTTGTCCAGGACACACACATCCTCAGTTTCTGATACTTTTTATTGACTTATTTATTGGCATATCCTTTTGTATAGAAGACTGAGTGGTGCTGCTTGTGATCAAGTGATATGGTGTGTGTTTATTTGTTTGTTTGGTTTGATTTGGTTTTAAAGAGCTGGTAGCATCAGTATTGAGTTCAAAACCCAATTCCAATGTCTTCTGCTGTGTGATCTCACAAAGGATAATTAACTTCTCTATGCCATGAAGTCCTGTTTTGTGAGGTGATAGTAGTAAAACTTTAGAGCATGGGGTTGTTAGAGAGGATAGATTATATTACATTAATTAAAAATTTAATATGACGTCTGCTGTGTAACACTGGTTATACATGTATGTGAGTTCCTTTTCTCTTAAATAATTTATAGGCTTCGATGAAGAGCACCTGATAATCAGATTGTCCTGTTGAACATTTTGCTTTGAATTTCAAAAAAAAAATCTATTAAATTTTACAGTCATAAGGGGAGGTATGCGCAAAGTGCTCGGCACTTACGCAGCAGCTCACGTCTACATTCTTTCAAGTACAAGCCAAGACTTTATCTAACATCCATTCCACAGTAGACACTCAGATATGAACAAGGAAGGGGATCATTTTATGTATGCGTGGTTATCAACCAAGTAAACAGCAAGTCCCAGCATGTCTTCGTTTATAGAGAGCATTCATTGTCACAATTTTATTTGCGTCTGTGTCAAAGTGCAGGGAATAAGTTGAGCAAAGTATTATCATCTCCACTTTCTACTTGAGGAAACTAAAACACAGGAATTTTCAGTGGCTGCCTGAGAGCCACAGTTAGAACTTGGAGCTCAAGTTTGCTGATTTTAGTTTTTTAGTTTGTTTATTTACTTTTTTACTTTTCTTAAAAGTGTCTTGTGCTTGCTGATTTTAGTTTTTTAGTTTGTTTATTTACTTTTTACTTTTCTTAAAAGTGTCTTGTGCTTTGGGAGAGTGTGTGGCCTCAATAGAATAAGATAAGGATGTTATTTGAGAGTAATTTACAATCTCCTGTAAAAATTGAAAATATGCAGAGTCTACGCTCTAGCAAGTTGGCTTCTCTACAGATTGTCCCCAAAGGTGTTCAAGAGCAGAAGAGCAAAGACATTGGCTGCAGCACTGTTGGGTGATGGAAACTTGGAAGCAAACTAGTGTCCATCTGTAGGAGAATGAGTAAATACCCCGTTCTCTTCATGTGATGAAATGTTGCATAACAGTTAAAACAGTAGGTCACTCTCATAAATGTGCTATTGAATGAAAAGAAATTCAAATGGCACATATAGCAGGATAGCATTCATAAAACGTTTTAAAAATTGAATACTGTATACTGTTTTAAAATAAATGTATTTGCAGTAATGTTGAATACCTTTAAGAATGCATACCAATTTCAGTATAGCATTTACTTCTGGAAGGGAATAGGGAACTTGACAGGAGAGAAGGGAGATTTCATCTTATATACCTTCATATCAGTGCTCTTATTTCCTTCTTTCAAATGTAAAATCCAGAAACAAATAAACAGATGTTTACATTCTTCTATGTCTGGTGTTGGTCATATGGATATGACTTTCACTATTTCTTCTTGATGTATAATTTCAGTTTTTTCAAAATTAAAAAATAATGGGGCAAGTTAGAAAAACATTAAGAATGGAGTATGTCAAGCTGTTTCAGGCATGGGCTCCCTCTCATGGAGTGGGTCTTAAGTCAAATCAGACATTGGTTGGCTATTCCCACAAGTTCTGTGCCACCATTGTCCTAGCATATTTTACTGGCAGGGCAGATTGTAGGTCAAAGGTTTTGTGGCTGGGTTGGTGTTCATGTTTCCCTTTCAGTAGCTTGCAGAGTACTTTCCTACACCAAAGAAACTAGAACATAGAGGTGAAGATTCCACATAGGCACCAACTCAACTTCTCTGTTTTCAATGAGTTGTGTGGGTATTGCCCTTGGCAATGGGGCCCTGCTGTTGGTTTGCTGAGAACAACCCTTTTTCTTGGTAANAACCTAGGTTGTTTGGACTTCCATGGGACCCTTTTGGGCAACAACTTAATTGAATGCAACCCAGTCCCACCACTGGAAGCCTCACCTAGTGACAAGAGATGGCCAGTTGAAACTCCATATAACCTATTGCTAGGAGTTCTGCTTAGGGTCATCTTCAGACATTCCAAGAAGTTTCCATTGTACTAGATTTCCACACCATCCTCTAGATGCCCCCCAATTCCAGCTGGCTGTCTCCACAGTCTCTCCCTCCACCCCAAGAACCAGAGACTAAAATGCCCAGAGACCTAGAACACTACTGGTCTTTAAAAAAAAGGATCAATAAAATAATGATATTCAATACTAATGATATTCTGCTATACTCAGACTCATAGATCAGTGTCTTATCCGGTAGTCATTAGAGAGGCTTCTTCCCGCAGCAGATGGGAACATATGCAGAGACCCACAGATCGACTTTATGGAGACAGACTGGGGGGGGGCAGAGACAGTCTAAATGCGAGGTCTCCATCGAATCCTTCCTTTCAGAGCTCAGGAAATCCTACAGAAGAGGAGGCAGAAAGATTGTAAGAGCCAGAGGGCATGGAGGACACCAGGAGAACAAGGATCTCTGAATCAACTAAGCAAGGCTGTTAGCCTAGTATTTACATGAGACTCCTGACTGTGAGAAGGAGTGGGTCTCTGACTCTTGTGCCTGCTCTTGGGACTCTTCTCCTGCTGACTTACAGTGTCCAACTTTAATATGATATTTTTGCTTTATCTTACTATATTTTATTTTGTTGTGTTTGGTTGTTATATCTAGAAGCCTGTTCTTTTCTAATGAGAGACAGAAAGGGAGTGAATCTGGAGGGAAGAGGAAATGGGAAGGAACTGGGAGAAGTAGAGAGAGAGGAAACTATAATCAGGACATATTGTATGAGAAAATAATCCATTTTCAATAAACAGAAAAAAATTAAAAAGAATGGAGTATGTCAGAGTAGTTAAGCACAAAAGTTTCAAAATTAACCCGATTTGAATCCCAATTCTGCCAATTCAAATGTTCAAATGCAATAGATGTCTACACTACAGAATTTAGACAACACTGTGTTGACATCTATTGTGATTCTTTAGGGAGATTATCTCATGTTCAGGATTTCTCAGATTTATTTAACCATGGAGTAAGAGTCTGAAAGGGCCTGGCCTGATAAATTCTACTTTTAGAGATAATACATATTTAGGTGTTAGAGTTAAACAATCAGTTGTCTTCAGTTTTGAAGAAAGCCCTCTTTCATCTCCCTCCTGTCCACCCAGGCTGTCACGCTTTTCCTATTCCCACTGATTCTAGATTTCCTTTTTCTGCCCAGGCAGAGCCTCATCCCTCTGGTCCTCAGCAGAGAGCCACTGAGACAGACTTCCTGCCTAGCCTCCAAGGTCATAAGATTGAGAAAACCTCTTTCAAGACTAGCATGGCTCATAAAGTATGGAAATCTCCAAGATCTTTTCGAAATTCTGTTTATTTTTGGCATGTTGTCACTTCTAGCTTTAGGTAGAATGCATAAAATGCCGGGTGCAGCATTTCCACTTCCCTCTCAGTTACCCTGAATCCTATTTTTATTTCACTTTGTTTAGTGTTCATACGTCATATCAACATGAAAATCTGCTGATTTAAAGTCCCCTGAAGAGTAGCTTAAGCTATAGCTCACACCATACAGCAAATGACTTCCCTACTCCTTAGAGACTCCTACCAAGAAACCTTGGAAGATGTCACAAGCATCACACCCCAAAACATGGCTGTATTCCTGCCACTCCAGCTCATAAAACCCCATGAGCCAAACAAACTTAATATCAACTTTAACTCTGCAACTTCAGACTCACTTCACATCACCTTCTTTCTAAACTGGTTAGAGCTCTGCAAGATTAACAATAAATGTCTATCTGTAGGGTTATATTCATCAAATGTTGTCCTGTATCTATTCATGAGTTCCAAGAGGTCTATTTTCTTTCATATCACAACATTTCAGAATTTGAGATGTATCTTTCATCCTTGGCATCCTTCAATTCAGCATCCCTTATTTTTTTTTCATATTTTAGTACCATTGGAAAAATATATTTTTGATATCTTGAGAGTGTCTGACATTTAAATGNTTATTATCAGCCCCAATGACACTTCCTGAGGCCATGAGTTCCCTTTATATCCTTCCATTCTGCCAGCTGAGGTCCACATCCACCAGCAATCACACTGAATTCACCTTTACTTGTATGGACACAGTGAACATAGCGTAAGTTTTATACCAACCTTTGTTAGCCAACACATTTTTTAAATTCTCTTAACTTCTTAGGACTCTAGGATGCTGTAGTTGAGGCAGTGACCTTCATAAAGTGACTGTGAGTATCAAATTAGGTAATGCATATGGAAGGCTTTTGTATATCCTACAATGGCAAGTGAGTGCATTTGAGCATTGTTTGGTGTCATTCTTTTGTTGGCAAGGTGTTTCCATCCAAGTAGGACACCCCCCTCACACTTCAGAGTGAAGGTTCCAATCAGTCTAAAGCTAAGCTGCTTAAAGACAAACTTTATGTTATTTCAGTGAACTTCATTTGTTTTGTTCAAGGATGACATATTTCAGATAGAAGATTTGTTTTTGCCTTGGTTATAATACTTAGTATAAGTTTGGAGCAAACTGTGAGTTAGGGATCTAATTCCAAGTCCTGNGTCTGACCTTGGTTTTCATTTGACCTTGAGTAAAGTCGGATCTCCTGGAGTTCAGGCTGTCCAGACAGAGAACAGTTGCTTACGGTTTACCTTGGATTTGAAACCTTTCCCTGTTGATTTATGGCTCTGACATGGTCTCATTTTATATAACCCCAAATCAAGCCCTATTTGTTTCCCTTGGCCTCTTTGAAATCACCAGAACTGCTTACTCCATATATCCAGGCAAATTCCCCAGGATGTATCCCCTTCTATGCACCAAGCCAGTTCTGCTTTGTTGATTAGCTTCATGATCTTCTGGGATACTTTTGGGAGTTCAGAGCTTATGTTCTCATGGTAGAATGTTCCAAAACTTGACAGACAAAAAATAGAAACTGACCGCTGCACTCAATTCCTACATGTTGAGTTCTGAATTAACTTTATATCTGTAGTGATCCCAGAGCACATAGTATGAGCCACACAGGGAGCTCAGAGCTCTGGTACTCCACCCACACAAACTTAGTGTCTTGTCTACTGAGGATGTTCAATCAGTTCCTAAATCCAATTCCTTAGCTGTGAAGGCATGGTAAAACTTGTGTCTTTTTACACAACTATGCCTGGTCAGAACACTGGTAAGCCAGTAAACACATTTCTCTATGTACCAGCTCACAGACTGTATTTCTTGATCTCATAACCAGTCATTTGATGAAACCAATCATTTGAGATGAAAGAGAAGAATCCCAGTCTCTGTCTTTTTGGAAATCCTATTTTGATTGGAGAAGTGTAACCTCAGTAGACGAATGCATTATAAGGGAACAGCTTAATGTAAAGGGATCTGCATAACTTCCAAGCATCTGGAATCACAGTCTGATGATTCTTATAGATTATAGGTGAAAAGTTATGCTATATTTCGGTTTAATATATAAATGAGCTTTGAAATAATTGCAACTGTTAGCATTGTCTGGGGTGTGCATGTCTGCATATGAGGAAGTGGGAATATTACTGGAGCAATTAAGTATAAGTATGGAAAAGACATAGAAAAGCAGATTCTGTGAACCATCACGATATCCCCTCCATGTTTGTTNGTGCAGTGAAATTTTAGTAAAATATTGAGATAAATGAATGATCTGGGACACTGAGGGGAGAGTGATTAATGTCCTGGCTTTCGTCCTGACTATCTTTGAGCTGAAATCTCTCAGTGGTTGGATTATCTGTTCTCTGAACATTCAAATCCATTTGTGCCCTGTATTGTTTTAGGGAAACATATCTGAGAGCCTTAACATACTGTGACCGACTTCCAACATGGCCACCTTCAAAGACCACATCCTTGTTTGATTTTTGGATGGCTTTCTTACTCTAGGCCCCAGTGACCAAGTTTATTGCTGATGTGTTGGCAGGTGTATCGNTCACATTCTTCTGGAATAAAGGGGATTTAAATGTGATCATTCAGGTGGTCTGCATTAAATTCGGGAGAGCGTGTTTCTACTCCATGGAGATGGGGGATCTGTACAAACTCAAAACTGACAGGGCGGTTAAAAGCACCTCATATCAGCCTTTCTTTCTTGTTGATTTTTCTAAAGCTGCTTTTAAAAAAATCTTGGAATGCTTTGAGGAGGCTCATTCTTTCTCTCAAATGTCAAGCTTTTTTCTTTC